>JAWQRJ010002414.1:0-13572 GCA_033557515.1 Diorygopyx duplodentatus | reverse complement strand
TATATGCAGTGTAAACATATGATTTTAATATCAACTTAATTAATTGTAAATTGTATCATTTCTCGTCTTTTGTGTATTAAAAAAAATTTACTAAATATATTGCGTTTTTAATAAATATTTCACCTTTTTTGTTAAATATTATGTTTAAATATTTGCCGTTTTTAAATAAATAAAGATCCGGTCCCTAGTTATAACTTATTCCGTATACCACATTTTTTTATATGCCCCACAGGAAAAGGTCTAGTGGAGACAAATCCGGAGATCTCGCTGGCCATCGCAACCGTTCGTTGCAATCCACCGATTTCCATATCTTGTTGCTAAATATTCAGCAACAATTCTTGAATTATATACCGGGGAGCCGTATATAATTCAAGTCCTGCTGAAAAAAAATAGCTCTCTCCTCTTGAATTGGTAGATCATCTAACGCATCTTCAATTTCCTGTTGCAGCAGTTAAACTAGGTTCGTTTATTTTTTATTAATAATTTTTATTAATAATAATAATATTAAACGGTTTCCCAAAATGCCGCATAAATCCAAATCGTCCCTGAAAACGTGACTGTCGAACAATTTTCGGATTTTCATTATTGGTAATTATTCCGATTGTAAATGCCGTTGTTTGTAAATCACTCCAAAGAATTTTATTGGGAAAAGTCAAATCATTTGCAATTTGATCGAGATACCATCTACAAAATGTAAAGAAACAAAGAGAGTCGAGAGAGAAAAACGAGTCGGCGAAACAAACTTCTATGAGGCTGCTTTCTGTCGGGGTATAAATTTGAATATTCATTTAACAATATTATTCACAGATATGTAGTCTTTTGTTTCAATCATGGATAGTGTGATGTCGGTTAAAATATGTGCCGAATGTGATTTTTTTTTCTATATATCTCTAAACTATGAAAGATAAATACCCCGAACCTTATATCGTTGGAAAGGAGAAAAAATCAATTTAATAATGTCAAAATCAACTATGGTTTGCATTTAAAAAAATACAACTTTGGGTCACATCTGATCTGAAACTGGGGCAAGGTAAAAAATATTTTTATTATCTACCCTATAGAATGTTTTGATATCTACAACTTTTTCCCTCGACATTTTTTGATACGAATATTTTTTGATACGTGAATATTAATTTTTTGATTTTAATATTCACATTTGAAGAAAATGACAATTTTCAGTTTTTTCGAGATCGCCTACTGGAAAGGCGATGCATTTTTTTAGAAAAACAAAAGAAGGTCGGAACAGCTTAGATAAACACTCCCATTTAACCGAGTCTGTAGCTCTTACCGTCGCCAAGATACCAATATGGTGAGCATCGAATTTGAACTTTAAAATCCTAAACGGTATAATATTTTAAATGTTGTATCTAAACATTTTAGAACATTTAATCCAAAGAGATTTAGTTTCAAATTTTCGTCAAACCGTAGTACCACGGTTTGACGAAAATTTGAAACTTACTGCTGTATGTCGAAGAAAACCTTCCTCTCGCGAAATCACGCACTCTGTTAGTACTAATGGATTAATATTAATTTAGCTCGAATACTTAATCAACTTCTGCATGGCGTTACAAGGAATATCAATTTTCCATTTTAAATCCGCTGAAAAAAGTAATTTACGGTTAATCAGTCGATACACCGCAGTTAGCACACTTTAATTTTTAGAGAAATGTGGGATATAAATTGAAGATATAAATTGCTTACCAGAATTATGTTTCAGAGTAAAAGAGAAAAAGAAAGAAATACAATCAAATTAATTGAATTAACTTATCCATGATTGCAATATCCAAAATGTCAATGTTCATATCGAAAACGTTTCGCTTTCCACAACATTAGGAAAAAAATGAAAGTATTTTTCATTCTTAATGTCAGCAAAAACCGGAATATGCTGAAACTTTATTTTATAAACTGATCTCATATGCTAACTTTTAATACAATTCACCTTAAAACACAAATTCTTCGGTTACCTTGTTTAGCAAAGCTAAGCTTTTGACAATTGTTTTTTTAATAGATTGATATTACTTTCTAATTGAAACACATCCCGGTGCGCGGGAGCTCAATTCATGAGATAACGAAGAAAATCCTGGCAGTCCGTTTTAAAATCCGGCGACGTATTTTAAGAACCGACCGGGCCTCCCATGCGCGGCGAGCGGAGCGCGCGCGGGGGGAACCGTCGAAACAGGAAGCGACCGTTTCCGACCGGAAGTCTCTAAAAGCGGATTCTCGAACGCTTCTTGAATGGGGCCCCGCGTCCATTCATCGCGTTCCTCGCGCTCGCCAATTCACGCATACGGGCTGCGGAGGGTGTCGCGCCATTCAACGCCCCCTGCGCCGCGCCCGCCGCCCCCCTCCGGGCCATATGGCGTCCGTTAAATTGAGGGTTTATTGAAGTCCCCTCAATGGCCGATGAATGAATGAATGAATGAACCGAGGAACGGCGCGGCGGCGTCCGTCGCTCCACTCTTGCACGCTGCTCGAGTGACCTTGTGGTGACCAGAAGGTCCTGGTCGTAACCTCCGCGGATACAAGAGGAGTATGGTCAGTCCAAAAGATCCGGATTGTTAAACTTAAGGGGGAATTAAGAATTTGACATGAGAAGATCACAAAGCGGATGTTTGAAGACGTTACTCTTCTTTTAAGACATATTGCAGTACAATGTTCTATGAGTTAAAGAGAGAAAAGAATATGACGAGGGGGTTGGACTAATGAAAACCTTCCTGCTGTGGCGAAGTTCACACATACGCACATGTAACGGTGACTCAGAAAAATGCCGCATCAGTCCACATCCTTCCTGTGTGAACGTAGCCCGCTTCGTTTCGTCCAAATTTAAAAAGCTATTTCGGGGGGTACGCCCCCCTCTGCGTTTCTCTGTCGCGCCCAGAAAGCGACTTCCGGTCATTTTTTTAACAGGTGGAGGAGACCGAAGAAATCACATACATATGTGTCTCGACATGTGATTAAGTGCAGAAAGTTTAGGTAAATTAGTCCGAAAGTTAGGATAATTAAATTATTTTTTTAAATAATTTTTATTTAATGATAACATATTTGATAAGTTACTTAAAATAAAAATTGGGCTATTTCTAAAAGACATGCTTGCCTTGCTGACGGCTAGGTTTGCAGTACTAAACGGAGTACTAAATTTTACAATGGGAAGTAAAGTATATAAAATGTATAGGAAATATCTTAGATTTCTTAAAGAAATTAACTATTCGTTTGCCAATTTAAAAGGATAAATTACAAAATATCTTTCAACTTTCAAAATATCTTACAGATCCTGAAGCTGTAGCATTTTAGTCTAAAATCGGGAGAAAACGAAAATAACAGCGACTCTGACTCAACCTCTTAAAAATCTTATCGCTAAGCATTTTAGGTTGCATAAATGAGTGTTCAAAAAATTTATTTTGTACAATGATTTAGAGTAAATAATTATTAATGTCCTATTATTAATGTCACTGAATTTATGCTAATCAAACGTACGAACAGCTGGACATCATCGTCTACAAAAAAAATCTTCTTAGTGGTGTCTGACCGTAGAAAGTTGTCTCCGAGATGGACACAATACGTTCTTCTAGCATTGAACGAGCGGACATGGCGGAGATGAGGTCGGTCGTTTCTCCATTCCCAGAACCGTTTGTAATGTAATACTTTGTCGTAGAGCACGAGTTCCATGTAATGTACCCCTGACTAGTCTATTGTTAACCAAAACATCCGTGTCATCCTTCAAATTTATGGTGTACATATAATACTGTATAGAAACGTCGTGTGGTTGCGGAATATTCCACAGTGTAGGCCAAAGAAAATTAATAAGATGCACGTTGATCGTTTCTAAGAGGCTTCTAGATATTTTTTTCTGTCTAAATCCACCCAATTTTTGTCTGAAATTTCGTGAAAATGACTATTTTCAAATTGACGTAACGCAAATATTGAGCGTGTTATGAAGACGCGGTTTCCACTGTTTGCAAAAGCAATGTTTACAGTATATAAATCCGCAATACAGCGGTGGATGCGCGTATTTAGTCTGGCAGAAGTAACGTTTATTAATAGATAATTCACCATCGCTTTTTCCGTTATTTTATAAATAAAATCTAAAGGAACTGAGTTAGAATCCGCTTATGTTTAACCATGTTATAGATACGAAAGAGACAGAGCTTTCTGACGGTGTGATTATTTTTTATCGATCTTTAAAACTGAAAAAGTTGCAAGCTCTATGAGGAATCGATGTATTAAAGTTTGGCTCGCAGCGAGTTGTGTTCTAAGTCGATCGGCAGAAGGTGGGGGGCGCCGCGGGCCGAGAGGAGCACCGGAAACGCCATTTATACCAGCGTAAAGCGGCAGGATGACTTCCATCTGGTAACATCCTGCGCATTTCGCTTCGGAGGAATTTTGGACCGACAAAAAGGGACGGAGCGCGGTCGGTCGTCCTCTTTCTGGCGCACGGTCGCTACCTCCCGACTTATTTCCCGCCTTTAATGCGTCCCGCGGGGGCCCCCACGACCGCATCTTACCTGTCAATTTCCTCTCTTACTTATTGCTTTGTTACCGGGGTGGCTTAACTCTTTGTAATTTTCTAAATTGAAATTTAAAATTTCGACCAAATCGACTCCCCTTCTTAATTTTTAAGTGGTAATTTAATAACTAAGTATTCATCAATTATATTAATAGTAACCACATTGTATAGTCTGATCGTAACCGAACGTTTGCATGAATTGTACCCTAGAGATGAATTTTTCCATCGCATATTCAATAAACGCTTAAACATTCAAACAAAAATATACTTACCTCATCTTATTATTTTTGTTTCAACTCCTCCACCACTACACAGAGTTTAATAATGTTTTTAGGAGGTTGTGTTTTGTAATGAAATAAAAACGTGCTTTCATTCTTTGATGACGTTGATTCTTGTTATTATTAGAATAATTATACAGTGCTATATACAAACATACACGTCTTCCCATGGTTGATCCGAAAAATATGGTATTTCAGCTTTTGGCACTCTATACTCTGTTCGTTTTTGTTTTTAAGATTCCGCCCACCGCTTCCCTCAGTTGCTTCGAAATTTGATGTTTTTTTTTTCCAAAACGGGAAAACATCCAATTTCGAAAGCTTTCAAAATAATTTATTTCGTTCCCATTATTTAATATTTCAAAAGGCGGAGTTATACAAACTTTTTTTTATCACAGTTTCACGTCCCACCTATAAACAGAAAATTCCGCCTAAGCCCATTGAGATAATTTCTTTTTAATTGTACACAGAAAGTTAGAGATATAGGTACACGCTCTATAGTAATAGTTATTAACAATAATAATAATGATATAACATCGATAATTAAAAGGTAATAAACGTAATATATAAATAGTGAGGGTTGTTTCTTTTATATTTATTTGTGAAAATCGTGGTTTTCGATATACATATTATGCAATATATTAAATTTATTAGTTGTATTTTGTTTTGTATTTTTTAAATTTTAGTTTACAATGGGCATTTGTTTTTTTCGAAACGCATCGAGGCGGAGTTTTTTGGAAAGGACCTTGATACGTTTCGTTATAGAAAGGTTGCATTTGGAAGATATCTGCGCGTTTTATACAAAAAAAAAATTAGGCGCGTACGCACTGAAGGAATTTCGTTGAGTCCAAAAACAAGAGGATGCGACTAGAGCTTTCCAAAATCTTACGGCGTTGTATAAATAGAGATAAATTTGTGGGGCGGAAAATTTAATTTTAGGAAAACTTCAACCCCTTCAGTACGAACGCCCCTGTACATAAAATACGCATAACTTTTAATAGTATATACAAAAAAGAAAACACTTTCAGACTTTCTTGTTACTTATACATCTATATATATATATTTTCTTTACTTTTACAAAATGTTTACTTTCCTACCTTTTGACTTAAATACTTTTTTTATACATTGTTAATCGAAAGAAAATATTTTTTACTTTTTAAATAACTTAAGGTCCAGTTTATTGCATATTACAAATAAATACATACAAATCGTTTTTTGTAAAAGTTTCCATTTATAAATAACAATATTTAGAGTTAGGTATTTAGGTTGCTTTAACCTTACGGTAATAAAAGTGTATTAATAGATATATACAATGTTTATATCTATTATATCGTAACAAATTTACCAATTTTTATTAATAAATACTCGATTTTTTATAAAATAAGCCACATTTTTTATACAATGAGCCACCAAAAAAAATTAAATTGCAGATTTATAACTTTAAATAATAACCAGTTTAAAACACTATAATTAAGAATTTTTAATTTCTTTTTGGAATGTTTTAGTGATTTATTTTTACATGGTTTTTACCAACTCACGTAAAACAAAAAAATACGTAAGCCAAAACATTTAAGTGTTCTAATTAAGTGAAATATTGCGAGAAAAAGTTTACAATATAAAAATATAAGTTTTGTGGTTAAATTGGTTTTTCATGATTTCTCAAAAGTTATTAAATATGTCTTAGGTTGTTTCAGTAATAAGTTTTGATTGTAGTTTTATCGATAAAGTGAACAGATAGTTCATTTTTAAATTGACCCATGTATTAAATGAATGACGTAGTTAGTTGTTCATGAAGAAGAAGAAGAAACCAATGTTGATATTTTACTACAACCACAAATGTCAATTGTTATGAACAGTTTTGATAAATTCTGCGTATATTTTCTGAGGAAAATATAATTGAAGTTGTGAGCTTGAAATTTACAAAGGAGGATAAAAAAACTTTTAAATTGGTGGAATTAGTTTTGTGCATAAAAAGCTATTATTGGGGAACTGTCATCTCCTAATGTTTGGTTCGCTGGAGCTAGACAGAAATATGAATTTCATAAACCAGATGATCAAATCAAAAGAACTTGACTTTGAATTTGTTTATAATGTATTTTATCTTTGGTCTAAAATGTTCGTTTTATAATACTATTTTTACAAAATAATTTGTTCTTACTTTTTAAAATTTCTTAAATAAAAAGTGATTAAGAATTGACCGTTTCTTTAAGCAGTTCACCTTAAGTTATTTTTGTTCGGCTATTCTCACTTCTGGTTTGCCCTATTACAAATTTATTACAAGTATTAATTGGCACAAAAATAATAAAACGCTGTAAGTTAACTTATTATTCGTTCATAGGAACTGATACTGATTTATTTTGTCTACCGTATAAAATTACTTTATTTATATTTTATTGGTAAGCTGAGTTTGCAAGTGTTACTTTTTTCCTTGAGTAAGTATACTACTATATTTCAACAGATTTTTTATACTTGTAAAGGTACTCAAAAGTTATTGAATATATCTTGGATTGTTTCAGTAGTAAGCGACAAAAATTACCGTTATTTATAAATGGAAAGTGTTCTTTTGTTTCTATAAATAAAAGTTTTATAAAAAGTACATACCTATCTGTGGTAAATAAGTCAAAAGGTATTCTGTACTGAGGACTAGATAATACTGCAGGGCCCCTGCCGTGCTCGGCCGATAATACAGTGTCCTTCACCATCGAGCGCGACAGCGCAGCCCACTATGTCGCGGAATATACACAACGTTTTTCTTCTTCTCATTTTACACTTCTCTCGTGTTCTCCTATTTACAACATCTCGGCGGGGTGGGGGGTATGGGGCGCGGGGGGAAATAAATAGAAAAAAAAATAATAAAAACAGTGGTGTCGGTGGTAAAGTAATAAAATTAAAATAATAATAATAATAACGTTATTTGTTGTTGGGGGGCGTTGCGTCTGGTTTTAAAAGTCCGGGCTGCCGTCGAGCAGTCTCTTCTCGGGCGTGTTGAGTGGCGGCCTGCACCGACAGCCGTGCCGCGAGTACCGCGCGTAGCAGCCCTCCGCGGCGCCCTTGCAGCCCTGCAGCGGCCAGTACAGCCACAGGCAGGGCAGGGCGACCGCGAGCACCGCAAGGCAGCCCCAGCGCGCGGCCCTGCGGTCCGGACCGCAGCCGCACGGGTCGTCCGCGCACGTCGATCCGTCGCCGCCGCCGCCGCCACCGCTGTCCGAATCGGAACAGTGGTAGTAGACGCCCTTGACGCAGCACAGGCACGAGGCGTAGTCCACGGCGGCGTCCGCCGAACACAAACAGTGATTGTTGCACAGCCAACAGACCGGCAGTCGCGGCGGTTGCTGACAATCGAAACACCGGCACCGTCCGCACTCGTCGCACACGATCGATCGCCTGGACGCGCACACCGACTGTTGCTGCTGTTGCTGTTGCAGCTGGTGCAGGTGCTGCTGCGACTGCTGGTTGTGGCCCTTCCTGAACGATCTCGACGTTCCGCCCGCGGTGGGCTGCTTGGAGATGGGCACGGGTGGCGGCGGCGGTCGCGTGTTCGCCGGCTGGAGGGGTAGGTGCAGGTGGTGGCGCCTGGAGGTGGGCTGTTGCTGTTGCTGCTGCTGCTGTTGCAGTGCGAACGGCAGCGGGTTGTCGACATACTCGTTGCCCTTGCGGTCCGACTCGGGGCGCGGGGCCTGCAGCGTGACGACGGGGCCAGCGGTGGCCGGTTGTTGCTGGTGGTGGGGCTGGTGGTGTCTTGCGAGCGGGGCCAGGGGCGCGATCGACGGTGGCGGCGCGCCGACGCTCATGACCGGCGCGCGCGCGCGGTGGGCGCGTGGCAACGTCTCCGGCCCTCCATGGTGTGCCATGTGGCCGCGGCGCTCACTAACGACCGGACCAGGGTTGTTCGCCGCGGTCCGTCATCGTCCCCAGCTGGAACAAAAGGGAGAAGAAATTAGTATTGACCAGAAACAAAACACTCGAAAAGGCTAGAAAACTACGGGGCCTTCTTAAATTTCCGAGTCCAACAAATTGGGTTTCAAAACTAGAAATTTTGTTTATCCAGCAAAGCCTTCCTGATTACAAAAAAGTAACTAGAATTGTCCAGAAATGGAGAATTCTATAATCATAAATAATAGTTATTAAAAGAGAGAGAAAAATCAGTCATGGCCTCTAGAAGCAGAGTTGATACAACAGACTTCATGCGCATCGAATAGTTCTACGAGTATTTTTCCAGATGCCAACGTTGCAAAATTGTAAGCAGTTCGAGGATTACTATAGGTGGTGTAGTGATTCATTACGTAAGTAATATTAGTTGGTAGTCAGCACTTTACACTGAACGTATATGAGTGTGGAAGATTTATTATTTAATAAATAGACGTATTCGCAGTGGTCGACGACAGCGTTTCATTATTTTATTTATTACATAACAACCAACCTAAGGGTCAACGCAATTTTTATCTTCAATAGGTCAAAATAACGGGTAACAAATCGTTTTTAATATTCCTTTCTGCAAAAGTTATCCTTTGACAATACAGTATTTGACAATTTTGACGTTTAAGTAACTTAGGTTGGTTGATTTCATATTTAGGGTGAAGAATTGATGCAGGTATCATTTTGGAAAGCGAGTGACATATTTCAAGAATGGAAAATGAGTAAAGTATTTCACATGTTTAATTCTTGAGAACATAAGTCCTTACTGTGTTCTAAAATAGCAACTAATAATCACTCCAACATTGATATTATGAATTTATTTATTATTCATGGTCAATGTCAATAAATAGTAAGTAGAACGTGTAGGACGTAATATCCGAAAAATTAATTAAGAATTAATCCGCTTAATAGAACAATAGTCAGAAAGTTATAATACAATTTTGTAAACCTTTACAATAAAATTTTACACACCTTATACATTACTGTTAAAAAAAGGTAGCAAAATCTCCAAAAATTAAAACCCATTAGTTAATTATTTGTTGGTCAATAATATTTAAAAACTTCATCAAATATTTATGAAACTGCAAATTTAAGTTTAAACTGAGAAGTGGTTTAAATTTGGCATCAGAGGTTTTCTGTGGTATATTTCAGTTTCTGCTAGGCTAGAATCTAGATTCTGTTAGAATTATATTATAACCTGCTTTGGAAGTTAAATATAATTGCGAATAATTTTGTATGGATGCGTCATTCTTTATTTCTCCCTCATTGTAATTTGTTTTTTGTTCATTATGTGCATCCTTTTTAATCAATTAATATGAGAATGACTCACGAATTCATGAGGGGACTAAACAATCTAAATTTGACGCAATATCTGTGCACAAGTAGTATTCAATTTAAAAAAATGCATCGCCTACTAGATATCCTGAAAACACTGAAATTCGCCATTTTCTTCAAATGTGAATATTTTCCATATTATTTATCGTATCAAAAAATTTCGAGGCAAAAAGTTGTAGATATCAAAACATTCTGTAGGATAGATTATAAAAATATTTTTTACTTTGCACCAGTTTCGAGATGTGACCCAAAGTTGTATTTTTTGAAATAGAAACCGTAGTTGATTTTGACATTATTAAATTACTTGATTTTTTTCCTTTTCAACGATATAAGGTTCAAGGTTTAAATTTATCTTTCATAGTTTAGGAGATGTGAAGAAAAATTATATCCCGCACAGATTTTAACCTACATCACACTATCCATGATTAAGAACTAAATTTTGCTTTCAAAACAAAAGACTGCATGTCTAGTATTTATTATCTATTGTGCTTTAGCAGATATAAAGAAAAAAGATTTTCTGAAAAAACAGTTCTACTCAAATTAAGTACGTCAATAAATTGCAAAAAAAAGGAAACATGGAAGCAATAAACATGGTAACAATGAACATGGAAGCAAGAAAATTCGTTGCAATCCGCCGATTTCAATATCCTCTTGCTAAATATTCAGCAATAATTATTGAATTATGTGCCGGGCGCCGTCCTGCTGAAAGAAAACAGTTCTCTCCTCTTGAATTGGTACATCATCTAACGCATCTTCAATTTCCTGTTGCAGCAGTTCGAGATATTTGTTCGAGTTAAGTGTTTCGTTGAAAATAAACGGACCTATTAAACGGTTCCCCAAAATGCCGCACCACACGTTAAATCCAAGTCGTTCCTGAAAACGTGACTGTCGAACTATATTCGGATTTTCACTATTCAAATAATGGTAAAAATTCCGACTATAAATGCCGTCGTTTGTAAAGCGACTTTCATCACTCCAAAGAATTTTATTAGGAAAAGTCAAATCATTTGCAATTTGATCGAGATACCATCTACAAAACGTAAAGAAACAAAGAGAGTCGTGAGAAAAACACCAGTCAGAAAAAACATTTGACAGATGTGTAGTCTTTTGTTTCAATCATGGATAGTGTGATGTGGGTTAAAATCTGTGTGGAATATGATTTTTCTTCGTATCTCCTAAACTATGAAAGATAAATATCTCGAACCTTCTATCGTTGGCAAGGGAAAAATGATTAGTAATTTAATAATGTCAAAATCAACTATGGTTTCTATTTAAAAAAAAACAACTTCATATCTCGAAACTGATGCAAGATAAAACATATTTTTCTTTTAATCTATCCTACAGAATGATATCTACGTAGGCGATTTTTTTTGAAAAACAAAAGAAGGTCTGAACATCTTAACCCAACCCAGCCCATATTGCTCCATTTAACCGAGTCTGTAGCTCTTACCGTTTCCAAGATACCAATGCTGAGCATCGAATTTGGGAATCAAAGACTGTTAAAAGTCTAATACTTCGCTTAATAAATCATAACTCCTATCCCGATCTTTTATTCCAGAATACTTTATTTCACTATTGCAAAATCAATAAGGATAACATATCAATTCAAAACTTTTAACATATTACTGTATTGTGAGCAACAAAAAGGAATTGGGGCCCATTAACTGGTCGGTTAGCAACTTCTAGAAATCTGGCTGAAAGTGTTTGTGTATTAGACTTCTTCAAGAACACATCAATAAATTTAAAAAGTAAAGAAAACGTTTGTGAAAAGAATCTCAGTTTTTAATCCCGTTTTCAAATTTGACCTATATAGCAATGAAAATATACTGTAGATAATCTGGGATTCTACTCTATTCTACTATAAAGAGTATTTATTACAGTTTGTAAATAAGTAGCCCTAATATAGTTAAAGAAAATGTTGGAGTTCTCACGAATCACGAACGATCTTTCTACAAATATTTTGAACGTAAATAAAACTACCTGGCATATGATACGTATGAGTATGAATTTTTTTTTAAATAAGTGGCCACGCAACTTTCTAACTTGAAATTGTATAATTTTATATAAACTAATCGTTATTTGACATTTGTTAAAAAATATTCATGCACAATTTTTACTTCATAAAACAACAAATTGCTCGTAGGTTACTTGCCTAGAATAAAAACGTGCGAATTGTCACTTCTTGTCTCCCAGTTGAGTTTAATACTTTATTATTAAATGTCCTAAATTGCAATGGTCCCCAAAAACCTTATTTTTTAGTTTTGAAGGAAGAATATTCACCTAAAAACCTTTTGAACAACTTCTTGGAAGAAAGCCTTAGTTAACAAAAACACCCTTCTAAAGTGTAACTAATTTTATAATAAGAAGGAGTAAAAAGTGACACTCCCCTGCTTAACGCGCAACTACATTTTGGCAATC
The DNA here is from genome assembly GCA_033557515.1 of Diorygopyx duplodentatus. NCBI lineage: Eukaryota > Metazoa > Arthropoda > Insecta > Coleoptera > Scarabaeidae > Diorygopyx > Diorygopyx duplodentatus. The sequence goes on along the minus strand of JAWQRJ010002414.1, from coordinate 1,125 downwards.
AACCCCTATATTGAATTTTACTTTAGGTTGATACCATTCTGTTTATTCCATTTTGTTTCACAGTTTAAATCATTTATGGTATTTCACTATCCTTGTACGCAATTTTCAATTTTAAAACTCTATTGTTACTTCGTTCCGTTTTCTAAAAACTAGTTTTATTTCTGCTTAAATTTGTCTTGATATTCTGCCTTTTAGCATATACGCTATTTTTAAACTGTTCGTTTCGTATATGATTGTTGTTGTGCCTTTTTAATTTGTTTTTAACATTTTAACTTTTTGACGAAGATATAATAATAACATATTCAATTATTTTACTCTTCTTTTAAGTAGATTTTCACTATTGACTGACTATAAGTAACTTTTATTTTTTCTGTTTTACTTTTGTTTTATCCGGTTGTAATTTCTATAACTTGTTTATTTGCCTGCTTTCGTAGATTAGGGCTGAAGATCGTCCGATGAGACTGAAACTAGTACCTTAGTATATAAGTTATATGCCCACACGACTAAGAAGATGCCAATTCAGCACAATAATATGCGAACTCAGCACGAAGATAGCAAAAGAGTATAAAAGCCGCTCGAACCATTAGCCATTAGTTCATTTGTAATCAAGTGCCGTAAGGCTAAGTTACTCTCTGTAATTGTTCTGGAATCTACACAAATAAATTAGTAAAGTTAGTCTTTCAGTATTTTTAATAGTTTTTAAAAATACAAACAGTGAAGTGAAAACCTTAACTGGCGCAGTCAGTAGGATTGGTTAACACGATTCGCAGCAAGATCTGAGAAGCCGTGGTGTTTACCAAAACTTCATAACCAAACCAGAGCATAGAAGTAGCCAGCGACAACTTGGAAAAGCAAGTGCACTCAAGGTGCCAAAGTCTCACATTGGCGAGAGCATCAACCCAAACTGGACGAAAGGATCTGTCTCCTAAGTGCCACCCCAACCCCGAATTTGGACGAAAGGATCTGTCTCCTAAGTGCCAACCAACAGCCCCGGTCCGTGGATAAAATTTCCCAGAGACGACTATAAACCAGAAAAAACAAGAAACAACGCAATCCAAGGAAACACACACCAATTAGATGAAGATAGTACTAATTTTACTACTGTAAGTAATAAAACTGCGCTTA
>JAWQRJ010002413.1:0-13573 GCA_033557515.1 Diorygopyx duplodentatus | reverse complement strand
GTTTGCGACCCCATGTTGTATGGCAATTTTGCATCCTCTTGATGTCTACTATCACCCCTATGAATTTGTCGGTCGAATTCGGCAACACCCTGTATATAAAAATATTGTTTTTTACTTCAATACATTTTAAAAAACCCAAAATATTTTGTATTCAACTTTTTTTTCCAGCTATCTTAGTTTAGAAAATAATCGACAGTTTCCATACATAAAAGCGACCCTGTATAACATACATTATAACATGAAATCACTGTACAGAAGATGTATGATTTATACCACATATTTGGTAGATCTTCAAAGTCACTTTAATTAATATTAAATTAATTAAACACAGTTTGATTAAAAACGTGGTCTTTAAATTCGTGGAGAAATTTAAAAATGCAATAATATACAGAAAGCTCTATTAGAAAACTAAAGGTTAGTAGTATCCAGAATAAATGGGTCACAATGTAGATAAAATTATTTAATTAATTATTTATTTCATTAGTTTGTAAGCATTAACTTTAGGCTGTATGTTTGTCAGAACTTTACGACTTGTCGAAAGTTGATGACGTTGCTGACGACGAAACATTGTCAGCAAGTCGTAAGATTAGTTGACAAGAAAGAAAGCGAAATATTAAATAATGGAATATTTACTTAGAGTTTACTTGCGCAAGACTTTTTTGTTTTTTTTACATAGCAGACGTTTAGCCAGAAAGTTGTTTACTTAACTTTCTGGCTAAACTTTTGCTAGGTATATTTGATCTATGATCTATCCGTATGTATATTTTCATCCTTCATTTTACTTGCTCAAGAAGTTCAAATAGGTTAAAAAGTACAAGGATATGTTTTTAGTTATTCACTTGCAATGCTCAAGATTGAAATTTTCAATCTATTTCTTAATATAATATTTATATTTTTTCCTTCGACATATCTTTAAGCGCATCCTCTTTCAGTTCTATTAATGTCTGTTTAGTGTTATTTGAAAGAAATTAAGTTAGGAGTTCAATTAATTTTGAGTTACATTAAGTGGTGAAAATAATTCTGAACTTTATATCGATGGGTGAATAGTTGATAGAAATATTCCTCTCCAGTCGACCTGAATATGGTAGTATTGTGCGGAATCCCTATTACGCCTGTCATCTGTTGCGTATCGATGCATTCCATAGAGGATATCTGAAGTTCCTCCACCTGCGAGTTGTGGTTTCTATCTGGGACGTGGAGAAGACCTCGGAGATTTAAAAATGGAGTTCCATCTAACTTCACCAATAGAATATAGGGAAGCACAAAATATTTAATATACTCCATATAACGTTTTACATAACGAAATTGATTCAAGAACTACACATTATACATTCTACTTCCAAGAGCAAACATGTTTCTTTGATCCCTAGTTATGGTGGGGAGTGTGCAGATAACTGATTGTTTTTCCCTAAATAACTTAAAATCAATTGGATGGAAGATCTTATTGTCACTATCTATTATACTATGTAACACCAGGGTTTTTAGTGTTTTTCCTCAATTATCTGGACTTAACAAATAAGAAAATTTGCAATTATTCACCTAACACTTTACTTTTGTCACCAGGCGAATGTAACGTACAAAATTTTCGTATTTCTTCCATAAAACAACAGGAAAAAAGTGTATGAAATAAAATGTAATATTTATTTTATTACAATATGTACAAATTGAATCAAAGATATACATTCGGAAGTGTAGCTTTTCGCTATTTACGGTTAATTGTAGTATCATATTATCCATCATATTTTATTTGATTTTCATCCTTTGATGGCGATGTTCAAAGTGGAAAATCGAGTCTAGGTAGAATCCCTCTCTATGTTCTGAATTTGCTCCTAATAATCAGTATCGGCGCCTTCCTCAGTTTCTGATTTGTTGAACTTCTCTGAAGTATCTGACACCATTTTGTCAGCATTTTCTGGATATGGCAAACTTCATTGGTCTCTTGATATCATTCTGTGAAAAAAAACCAGAATGACGTATGAAAAAGCTTATGTGAAAATGTTAAAAAAGTAAGAAGAATGAAAGTAATTCATCTAAAACAATTGCTCACTTACCTTTACAGAATTAAAATGTGGGGTTGTTGGTGTTGATCACAAACAGGCATTTCCAAAATATGTCTTGTAGGCTTTCTTTTCACTTGATACACTCTCCGCATACATAACAAAATGAATCTCAAGAATACCTCTTGATGCTATTTTGAAAAAAACCTACCTATCTGTATTCACTTACCCTGAAGAAAGCTATAAAAATATGGCTATATGATACCCAGCTATTTTTAATTTTGAAGCCAAATAAAGCCATTTTTCTAGAAAACTGGTAGAACAGTAAAACTTCTATTAGTTTGGCAATGACTTTAATGGTTGCCGTACTGGCTCTAAAAAGAAATTACTATGCTCTTCAACAACTTTTTTGCGAAATGTTGTCTGGACATTGAACACCATTCTTTCAATAGGGGTACACGATCACAACAACAGTGTATATGTTAAATTACGAAGAGAATAAACAAAAATAATGAACAACACCAGAAATTTATACACACTCTGCATCTTTGTTGGTTTTTTCTCAGTGTACCTTTCATTTGGTTTACAGCAGTGAATTCTGAAAATCGTGTTCTAAGTCATAAAACATAATTGGTGAGTTTGTTGAGAAAACGATTTGTCAGACGAATTCATTTGACTATTACCATTTTGTGCTACTTTTCATATTTAACATATTTAACAATTAATGGAACTACCTTGCTCACAACCACACATTTTTCGTTTTAAAACATACTTTCTCTGTTGGTCACCTACACCCATCAAAACCACATGCTCCGAAGTGGTGTTGCTTATGGTAAACGTAGATCCAAATTCGGATTCAGGGACCTGCGTGTCGGAATTATCCTCGCTTTCTTCTTCTTCCGCGGAACCGTCTTCATTGTCGCGATCTTTTTTCAAAACCAATTCGAACAACTCGTCCGGTTTTGGTATGACCTTGTGACCTTCTTGAATTAATTGGCCACACATCAGAACAGCATCTTTGAACAGTTTGAAAAACTGCCTCCTCGAGAAGAAAATGGTCGGATCCCTCATGACTCTGAACATGTACAAAACCCATTCCAGAACCAGTTTCTGCTCTGGTATGGTGAAGGAGTAGTCATCTTGAGTTCTCCATAAGCAGTCAACGATGACGTCCAATAGCCAAAATTGTATGTAGTCAAACATATAGTTGGCACACCCCAAAAACTGCCCGAATTGTTCAACGCAATCCCTAATGCCCACTTCTCGCACGTATGGCACTTCAAAGTCATCTAAGCTCGGAAAAGTTTCTGGTATTGGCAAGGGAAGCACGATTAGATTATCTATATCTACAGGAGTTGATGGAGGGACTGTTCCCGCAAGTTTTTTGGGGATATCTGTCCAGAAGTACAGAGATTCTTCCTTCAAAGGCTTGGGTTCTGACGGTTCTGGAGGTACAAATACAATCTCGCTTTTGATCTTATGCTTCTTCTTTGGTTTTGACATCTTTCTTGTAGCGATTATCAACTATAAACCTTGCTAATACATATTGTCAATATGACAAATGTAGCAGTTGTTTTTGTATATAGGGTATTAAAGAGTAACTAAACTTTTCGGTAGATGTATTTATTTAAGAGTTTCTTTGTGCACTTATTTAGTCAAAATATTTGCAGTATGAATAGATTTCCCAAAGAAATGCAAAACACGTTTGCTACCAAATAAACAATCGTATTGTAGAAAATGTATGCACTCGTTTTATTTTGTATTTTCTTCATTGCACATTTTTACATCCAAGATCTTTAAAAATTTTAAGAAGCATATTTTTACGCACTCACTTTTTACGTATTGATTTATACATTGTTATAAGAAAAGCAGCCTCAATATTTAAACTACGCAAGAGAGATTCGTGTGATGATTGACACCAGATATTTAATATCTTTAAAAGATTGTAAGCATTCTGGCTTGAATTATTAATTTTGGTTGAACTAAAGCACCAAAACTACAATTCCTTTTGTACACTTCAGCTCTTTACGTTAGTGTTAATTGTCATACAAAACGTACACTTTTACAGTTTAGTTAATATCCAATAATGATCCGATGCCATTAATGATCATTGTGTTTACATTACTAACATTCAAGGTGAAGACATAATTTATTTACCTGCTACCTATAAATATGCATAAAATAAATATGCTCGTAGTATACCAGAAAAATACAATAAATTAACTTAATTATCTCTTGGTTCGTAAACATCCGCAGCACATCGGACAATGAGCGGCATCAATATTAAAAAGATGACAACATAAATGTTACGATTTTTGTAATTTGTTGTGTCACCGATTAATCCTTCAATATTTTTGCATTTATTGGTACAAATTTGAACGCCCTCAAACTTGTTTATTGGATTTGAACTTGCTTGTGTTAAGCAATGATTTATGCAAGACGATACTTCAGGTTGTGTTATATTGTTGATCACACGTTTGGATGTTTCCTGGACATAAAATAAAAATCCAACATTAGTTTAGAATGTAGAACAAGTTGAATTTCTGTACTTACCGAATTTTGGTAGAGTAACAACGGTAATAAGGAAGCAAAATTGGTTAAAGTTATAAAAATATACGCGTATTGATAACGCATTTTTCACAAGTAACCTTCTTAACGTTTTGCATCGAGTTGAACTAAATGAACTAAAAGTGCAAATTGTGACCATTTATACTTTCCTGTCTTATCAAAGTGCAAACTCACTTATTGGTTACGTCAAGTAATTATGTATTAGTAATAAAACAGTAACGATCGATGGGTAATTGGTTTAATTTCGACAATTAATTAAATCTCCTCATCATTACATATTGGTTTATTTAGGTGTACATTACTTTTATAGTCGCAACCAGCTATATAGATTACTTTATTTTTTATTAAGTAAAATATATACACGGACCTTAAAATTGTGTGCACTAATTACTAAAATTGCAGTCAATTAAAACACATAGTGCGGTTAATTATACTGAGAATTGGAATCTCGTTAAAAACGGAAAACCAGTAATGTTCATTGCAAACGTTTATTATGTATAATTATTAACACGAACGGAGCTACACATAAGCATTTAAGGCAGATAATTTAAAGCAGAAAATGTGAAGGATATTTGAAAGAGCTTTGTTAAAAACAATTTCAAAGCGCTCCAACCAATTCCGTAGAATCATAACTGTTATGTTAAGTTTATATAAGCTAATAATTTAACAATTGAAGTTAGATTAAAACAGCTTGTTAGTCATAAGATTGGTGTTTGGGTTGGGTTGGGTTGGGTTGACAAACATTGACAAATTTTGTTGCATTTTTATAATTCACGGTAATAGTTGGAAAGTGGTTAATATTATTTTCTTGCAAATCGTTCATTAACATAGCTAATCATGTCACTTATTGTCTTATTTTTTCCTTGCAGTTCTAAATTTAATTCACTTTACTTGAAAATTCACTAAACTCAGTTTACTTGTAAAATCTGTTAAAAACGCTAATTTGCAAAGCAAAGCTTCGTCGTGCAAACATTTACATTTATCTCTCTGTTCAGTAAGAAAATTTATTATTTCACTCGATAAATCACGAAATCCTTGTAAAAATTAATTCCTGTTTAACCACTTTATATCTGTGTGTAATAATACTTTTGTTTGCCCTTCCTCGAGTTTTAATTTAAAAAGACGGCATTGAAAAGAACTTCCTCGAATTGAATTAACAATTTTGAATGAAATATCCATGATTTCTTTTGTATTTAATCCATTACTAGCTAAAACTTGTTGGTGGATTATATAAGAATAACTGTCTGTGTAGAATGCAAATGTTATTTCGTTTACCATGGCATCCAATGACAGTGATCCCTCTGTATTACGTAATCTTTGTTCTCATCTATCTTATATTATGCAGGGGGCATAGAATTATTTAAAGTACAAAAGGGGGTCGCGAAATACGAAAGTTTGAGAACCGCTCCCCTAAGCAAACATTATAATATCTTTGGATCACTATGCGATTTCTTAAAACTAAACTTATCCATCTATTCAGAATGTTCGATACCAAAACCATAAATTATTTGTAGACGTTTGATTGTTTAATTACCCATTATGAATATAAATGTCATAATTTATTGAGTGAATGCTTGCGTAGTAATTTAAAGAGATTTATTTTGTGGGAAGCAATAAAAAGTCACAACTATCTTTTTAATTACGTTTACTTATATCATAGCGAAACACTACATATTTCACCAACATTTATACAACGTGTATATTTTTAGTACCTAAATAGAAAAGTCAAGTTCACATACAAAAGATTCGGCATACATACATAGTCATGTTTTGTTTTTCACGTTACATAAGATATACAGATATTATATATACTCTAATTTAGATGTGTACTGTTGACTTTCTTGTCAAATTATCAGCAGTTGATTCTCATTTTGGTTTTCAGATATTGACATAACATAAGTAATATTTGGGTCAAATGATTTATTTCAGTACCAGTAAGTTGTTGTATATATACAGAGTGGCCCATAGTGTAGTTGGTGGACTGTCGCTTTGTTAGTAACTTTGTAAGGGAGCTATAGTCCACCCACACACTATTGAACCATCTTTATATGTTATTACTATATTATATGTATAGTATGTACAACTTCATATATGTACATAAATAAGCAGCTATAGACAGCTGTTTGTAGTGAAAAAAGAAGACTGATTTTTGTGAAAATATGCATTTTAAACCATTTAAAATAGTATGTTAATCGTTAATGATTGTCTCAACAATTATATGGAATATTATACCTTGCAAAAACATAGGTAACAAACCTGACAAAAAAAAGAAATATCGACTGATTACTTCTTAAAATAATGGAAGATAACGAAACTACACGAATCCCCTCAGCTAATAAACTCTTTGCCAATCGCTCAAGGGTTGAATCAGTTTCAATTTACCGCTACAACGAGCAGTAATTAATTTTTGGATCGGCCAGGTCCGTAATGGAATTTTCCCCACCGAGGGTAGAAAGTAAAATAAAAAGAGGTAACAATCCCCATCGATCCAACCTGTACAGTACGATAATAGCGGTTGATTAAAAATGGGCTACACATAATTAGTCCGCTTTTTTTACGGATTCATTTTCCATAATCCGCTTTCCGCTGATTGGACGTAATTCTAATCCAACCGTTTTTATGGTGTCGTAAGACTCGAAAGAATCGTAAGAATCGAAAAAGCAGTTTTGGTTGCATACATATCTTTTAAACTTTATTGGTGCGGGAGTAAGTCGTATATCTCTTATAATTTTATTGAGGTGGTAAAATTTTATGGTAAGTTATCTTTTAATGCGAACTGTTCGAGTTGATATATTTTTGCACTCTTGCCAAAATAACTTAAAATTTACTTGTCTTTCTATGGTTATATAGCTTATTTCATAAGTGATTAATTTTACGAATTAATAAAACAAGTATTATGTAAAAGTACGATGGAAATTTTGATGTTTTCAAAATTCATGGATATGATATGCGGAATCCCATATCAAAAAATCTAAAACTGTAAATAATAATGATTTGTTGGATTCTAAACATTTCTTGGGTATAATTCAGCAAAATATTATATTCACTAATAAACATAAAGTTGATACTGCTATCTGTACTGCAGGATAGAGCTACAAATTCTAGAATTTTTTTAGTGAGGGGTATAAGAGTCAAGAGAATGAAAAATAAGTAGATTTTAGGATTTTTGAAATACTAATAAATAATTAATTATTCCATAAGTCAACCAATAATTTTCAAATTTAATTCAAATAATTGAATTAAACCTAAAACTCAAGAAATGAACTCAAGAAATCACTTAATTTCGCACATAAAGAAATACATGTAATAAGTATAATAATAAGTACAATATAGTTTGAGAAACAGAAATGAGATACCAATTGAAAGTGACCACTGATGATGATCCTTAGAGTAAAAGATTAGAAAGAAGATAAATACAGAAGAAAAGTAGCAAAAAATAAGATGTACTTTAGTCTACCCAAAACAATAGAAAAAGTACATACAAAATTATTTGATTTTTTTTGCTGAAATGAACTCTAAGAAGGCTTATGACTTGCATATGCCATTTTTTGTAAAAAATATTCAATAACTCCTAAACGGTGCTACTTTGGCCAAATATATGTTTAATAAAATCAACAAATTAAAAAAGGAATTAAAAAAAATCGATAATATACAGGGTGCTCCATTAATACGGACGATGCGTATAGAAAATATGGGAGAACTAATCGTAAAATGTGTCTTCTTCATTACACATTTTATTTCATAAATTATGCGATTTGCTGGTGCCCTCAAATACAAATAAATACAAACAGGGTATAAGCAGATTTATTTATTATTTTAGGAAAAATACCTTATGATATTAGGAGGAGAAAGAAATAATATTTTCCATTATTACTTTTCTATTTTAGCTTTTGATGTTTTGCAGTATCTGAGCTATTTAAAAAAAATAAATGGATTGGGAATCTTCATTTTAAGTTGAAATGAAAGTTGCAAATCACTTTCTTTATAATAGAAAAAAATCTCCAGGACTCGGACTTACTTTAATGGCTTAGGTAAAACACTTTAACTACTCGTTACATTACCAAAAATTAAATTACAGATCAGAAATTCAAATTTTCATTGGTTCTTGTGATCTAACTACTTTGAAATTTGGTAGATTTTTTTATTGGAACCAATCTTGTTATATCATCGAAGTTTAAATAAAATATTTTATTAATAGAAAAGTAAGGACTACTGTCAGTCACATATATGCATCTACTTCAACAACAATGGAAAATTATTTCAAAAATTTAAACTATATAAAAAGAATCCTTAACAAAAAACTTTGATGATATTTACTACTTTTACATACTTTCTATTTCAACCATTCGTTGGTTATTTTGGAAAATGTTGCAAGGATTGTGATAGAAACTCGACTACTTGGACCTTCTAAACTAACGCCCCGATTGACCATAAGTGTGAAGTTAGCAAAAATTTATATATAAGTTGAAAAACTATGGTTGTTCTCTATTTATTGCAATTCTTGTTTTTAGTGTCCAGAGTTAAGGTAACTGAGGAGTAGTTATTAATGATGGAATGATTCATATTTGTTTTATAATTCAGTCCATATTCTTTTTAAGTCGCCACGTTAAGAAATTTAAACACATTCTTCAATAAAAATTCCAAGCATCGCTACCTAAAGGCAAACTGTTAGTTTACAGTTAACCCACTTATTGTTAGAAACAGAAGTCACTGCAATCCATCTAAACCAATGATGACAACAAATTTTGAATCTTCTTTATTCAACTTTTTCCCACGCGTAGTACAATTTTTAATACATGAATTTTATTAAACTGATGTTTATTAATTTTAATGAATATCAATTTATTAAAATTCAACTTATTAATTAATAAGGCATTAATCTAAGTTTAATTTACTAAAGTTAAATTTAGATTATCAAACCATAGTTATCACACCTGTGGCAGTTACAAAATTGATTGACGTTAACGTTAACTAAATATACCAGAGAGAATGAACGTAACACCCAGTATATTTAAAAAAAATACAATTTGTATGCGCAAAAGTAAAGTAAACTGTATTATTATACTGCATTACAACAATACTGTAGCAATTGTAACAATACTGCATTATTATACGGGTACCAGAGTAATTTTATACAATTTTAGTCCAGAAAATTATTTTCTTTCTTTTCTTTGAACTCTGATCAGTTTATAAAATCCACAATGCAACATACCAAAATGTTCTTTTAGAAGTAAATCGTTGATAAGTTTCCAAAAAAAATTCATACATCTTTTAGCATAAAATCAATATCAACGAAGGTACAAGAGTGTTTCCCTTATAACTTGAAAACAACCCAAGTTCGTTTCTTATAAAGTTTATGGCTGAGCTTTAATCTAAAGTCAACAGGCTCACGTAGAAAGTTAATAAAATGTAAATATGACGTTACTATGCTCTCGAAATTATGGGAAGTTTAACATAAAGGGTTTCGTATAATAATCTATGAAAGTAAACCATGCTTACATTTCTATTTTGCAACGTATAATATTCTATTCTTAATTTTTGTGTTTTACCTTTCGAATAAAATTCTTAAAGCATATAGTCTGCTTAGTGAACGCATTTACTTCTCTAAACAAGATTTTGATTTTGTTATCTTGAACACCAGCAATAGATATAGCAATAGAAGAAATGATTTGGTGCTATAGAAAAGGTTGCGTAGTGCGGAAAGACAGAGAGAGGAAGTCAAAAAACAAAATCTCGGAAAGTTTCGTAAAGAAAATATATTTTGTAAAAAAATACAATTAAAAACACAACATACATTCGGCTAAAATGAAAGCAGATGCTACGATTTATGTACAGATGGTTGACAACAATGGTAAAGTAAATTAAAATAAATAACTAAAATAACAAACTACTTAAAATAAGAACGTTATCGACATGCAGTTGGTAGCAGTGAGATCACTTATTTTCCCGTTGTCTATATATACATTTCATTTATTTGTATGATTTGCATTAACTTTGTTATATTTTGCTTTGAGACATTACAGCAGAAACAAAGAAGACACATGCTTTTCACAAAAAGTGTGAAAAGGGAATAATGAAATGTTTATTTTTAAATTTATTCAATAAATAATTAGTATAATTTAATTAAAATAAAATTCTTGACGTCAATTAATTTTGGAAAAAAATGGATATTACATGCCATCCAATTTGTGTATAATTTTTTTTTGCAGTAGGGCGCATTATATGTACAGGTTATTACAGAAGTCTGCAGAGAGATCATTACATTTACTTTTCATTAACAGAGTAATTCATTAACACAGTATTTTTTTAATAAAAAATGTACAAATTCTCAGAATTATGTTATCCTCTTTGGTTTTTACAAAGAAAAAATATCAAAAGCTTCCAATATTTGTTCTACCCAAAACTTCTCTATAGTAATAATGTGACTGGGATTTTTAATTAATATTTGCAGTTAGATTAGGCCATCTATATCTTTTTAGTGCAATTAACTGAAAACCAAATGTTTCGACTCGAGTAATTTATATGCACAAACATCAATGTTCATACATTAAAAGTTAATTATGACAAAACAATTTAGTGATCCCAGTCACCCTTTGAATAAATTGCGTGGTGAAAATTAAATTTGATCTAAAGATGAGAATCAGTATAATTTAAATTTAAAATGTACTCGTAATTATTGAAGATTAACCGTCACAGGATAAGAATTTTATTAATTGTGTTATATTGTCAAACGAATTATAAATAAAATGTTACTGGTCCTAAAATCGTTGTGAAGGATGTTTTTGATTTCCAAAAAAAAAACAATTAAATTTTTGATGAATCTTTCCGAAAAATCTTTGTTTATGGGTTTTTACTGATTTACGCAATATTTTTTTTGCTTTTCAACCCAATACTTCTGTGGGGTATTTTTAACTGCCAAAAGTTTCGTCCTCATGATACATCAGCAATGTAATTTAAACAGTAAGTTACTTCCATAAAAAGATCTCTGTGAAGACTTCCATTTTGCAATCCCACTGTTATACAAGACAGCAATTAATCGTTAGGTTTTCTAAAATTTTCTCTTTACAATCTAGTATCACTACGTATTTTTGGTACAGTACAGATTTATTTGGTCTCATAGAAACGATTCGTGCGCGGCGTTTATGTCGGCAACTTTCGTCTCTTCCCCACCTGCCTCTATATACTCCACGCCTTCTTCATAGTCCGTCAGATGGCACCTGGTGTTCACTATATGATCAGGGTCTCCATACTGGCTGTGGTAGAACTCCTCCCGCATCATGTGGTTCAGACTGCCGCATCGGAAGAATAGGATCTCTTGAAACGGTTTTCTGAAATCCCTGTTCAGGGTGGCGTAAATGATGGGATTCAGCAAACTGTTCGCGTAGCCCAGCCACAAGAATACGCTGGCAAGGGTATCCAGGAAGGCCGGTACGTCTTTGCCCAGCAGTGGTCTTATCAGCGCCAGCACGAAGAAGGGCAGCCAGCAAATGATGAATGCGCTCATTATAATCCCTAAGGTGGTGCTGGCCTTTCTCTCCTTTGCCAATTGGAAGCGCAGCTTCTTCTGATTGTTATTTGCGCTGGGAGACGTTTTTACCGACGTCAGCAAATTTGCCTTCGGCTGCTTCTGCTTGCTGGTTTGCTTCTGATGTTGCTGCGCCTGCTGCTTGCCTTGCAACATTGGGCATTGGGATTCGTTGCTCCTACGTGTTGTAAAACATCGACCCAATGATGTCTTCTCGAGACTGCACTGCAAAGGTAAACAGAAAAAAGAGATTACTGATGATTACTGATATAATGATTAAGACTATTTGAAAATAATCACATAGTGGTTGAAAATAGACAGATGATCTACTATATTGTAAAGTACAAGCTTTTATAAATTTTGAACTTCCAAATGAAATTTATTCCGTCAACAATATTTTTCAGCCAAAAATATAAAGACAAGAACATTGAATACAATAATAAATATTTTTAACTTTTTAACCCGTCTTTTAATATTACTTGTAATACATCAAGTGCATATAAGTGGAGATCGAGCTGCGCTCAGTTCAAATAACAAAACATTTTTAGTCCCTTTTCGTATTTGAAAATTATTTTCCATCACATAGAAAATAACTTCATCTTTTCCTAATTACAACATAGTGTATATTATTGCATTTCTTAATTTATCGTTGAATACAACGACCGCACTATTAAACTGAAATGGTGCAACTAAATTATAAATTAAGATAGAATAGAATAAAATAAATATAAGATTGTATATATTTGTTAAGTTTATGTTAACGTTGTTAAACTTTCTGATTGGATAGACTGATTGGACGATTGGTTAATCGTCTTTTTTGCAGACATTTTCGTCTTCATCTGTCGTGTGATCATGTTTTGGTGTTTGAATATTACAATACCAAACCCAAATAACAAAGATAAATTGACAGATTTTAGAAAATATATAAATTTTGCATAAATATTTAATTTGTAGAATAATTTAACCATTATTCTGTCACATTTACTATCTTACAAGGGAAGTGTCACAAGTGTCACACACCGATTTCGATGCAATTTGGTACAGCGATAGAATGGATAAAAAATAAGGTTTACGTATATTTTTATACGTGCCCTAAAAGCCCCTGGGGCGGGTAATAAGGGTTGCAAATTGAGGGAATTTTGTTTTATTCTCTTGCATTTTGAAAATGAAAACTGTTATCGACATGTGGTAAATTCAAACTGATATTCATATTTGAAGAGCTTTCGTTTGATATATCACACATATACTAGTAGGTTAAAGGGGATAAACTACCCCTAGTTTTTTGGAATAATTTAAAAACTACCACCTCGATTTTGGCGGCGTTAAGTATACATATAATACGTTTAAAAATATTAGTTACGTGTTTTTTCCTATTCTCCGCACACCACCCCCGGCGAAGTTACGGGGGATATTATGTAACCTCTTTCCGGAAGAATAACGTCATAAAACTGTTAGGTATTGAGAAAATAGTTTGAAGAAAAAC
>JAWQRJ010002412.1:0-13575 GCA_033557515.1 Diorygopyx duplodentatus | reverse complement strand
ATATTATACAGGGTGTCCGGTAGGTAGATGTAGATATTTTAAGGAACGTTAAGGGGGTTCATTGTGAATATTCTGGACCACATATGCTTATGTGCAAAGTGTCATGGTTTCAGAGATATTGGTAACATGGTGTTTTTTTAAAATATAACACCGTGTATATTATTACAGTTTTGGGTTCATTATGGAATGTAAGGTCTATTTTATTAAACATACATATGTCCTAAGTCGCACCGTTTAGAAGTTATTTCTAAAATAGATCGGGGGGATTAGGTGAGAGAATGATCTAATTCTAAGTATTTGTGTAATAAAATAATAAAAATAAGTGCGCTAAAAGACATAGACTGTGTTTTATTTGACCTCCAACCGCTTCCGAGGGGCTTAAACACAATTTTGCCAACATCTAATTCTCTCACCTAACCCTGACTTTTCACCTCTTCACAGCATCGGTGGTGAAATTTCGCAATTGTTTATAATAGTTCCAATCATTAGGTGTTCCGGTACGTTTATACATCTGCTAACCTTTCTGACACAACCTCATTAAATATTTTATGTTGTCTGTCAATTATGGACAATTTGGCATATTAAAGATACGGCGTGTAAGGGAGGCATGGATATCAAACAGTATGGTCAAATTAGTATTCAAAAATTATATTCTTGCATTTATATAATTATAATCAAAACTAAAATGTCGCAGTATATTTCTTAAATGTTGTGACAATAAGTCAATATCAATGTCATTAAAATTCTAAGTTCTAAGAGTACACCAGATGATGGTCTGAAATCCTCCTCGTCCACTATCGCGTAATGGGGTTTAAAGCACCAATTTTAAATCTCCTACCACATTACAATGTATGAAATTGAGTAAAAAACTGTTCTAATATAAAAAATGCCCATACCATAAGAAATGAAATATATCAACTAAATAATAAGTTCTAGAAAGAAAATAATAAAAAAATTAGATATGCGCTCTACAAAACTTACATAGTGATAGTTTTAGTTAAAGTTACAATGCTGGTGGTTCCGGTAGAGGTTCCTTTGGAAGTTTCTTGCAAACAACTGTCGTAAAGTCGACGTAGGGTCGGTGGTTTACCTTGCCCATTTCGTCCCAGGAGGTTTAGTCCATGATCACAATCAATTGTTGCCCTTTTGGATCCTCCGTTCTGTCAACTACTCTCCAGTTTTTGGTATTTAACGCATCCAAACCAGTGTTCTGATTGGTTTTGGATGGTTCTTTGCCTCTATTACTTGAAACGTGCCCCTTCCAAAGGTGTTTCTTTTTGCACTAACCCATTAAGTTTACTACCATCTTTGTTAATTGACAGCTAAAAACGTTAAAGTAAACAATTTTAAAACTTGTTTTTTTTTAAACTAATGTAGTAAACAATTCACTAACTCCTTTTGGTGTAAACAGGAATTAGTGTAGAATTACAGAAGTAACTTGTTGCAATTCTCAGCTGATTTCTTTGAAAACTTTGAAACAACACAGTGTTTTCTTTTGAACTCTTTAAAATATCTAAGAAAAAGATATCTAAATTCAAGCTGCTTATCATTACCGAATTTGTTTTGATTATTCCTTATATATTTTTTGGATTTTTCACTTCACTTATAACAGTTTTATAAAACCACACTCCTTTACCACCTATTAGATTCTACAATTAACCACATGAAGGCATCTTTTGTTCCTTCTAAATGGCTTTCCGTAAAAAAATAATGTTTATAAATAAACCTCGCACCGACCACCCAGCTGTCGCGGTATGTATACAAGTCTATACGCCTGGTAGCTATGCAACCAGGTATTACAATTCGTTACACTTGGTTGTATATCTGACAAATATTAATACACGCTCAGTCAACTTACTGGTCAACTAAAAAGGAAAACGAGAGCGTACCTTTTATATAACAATCCTTTCGTAACTACATTTGTCAAATTCGAGCATTTAATTAATTGCAATTCGTCAAATAATATAATTTTGTTAATTAAGATGTGAATCATTGTTTTTTGTTAAACTAAAATTAATAATATGCATTACTTGGTATTATACATGCTTTTGTGCTGACAAACTATTTACCCATTTTATTAATTTATTATTTTCTTTTGGCCAATAAACTATATATTATTATTATTAAAACGCTGTTAATTATTTTGTAAACAGTAATACAAACAGTCTTCAAATTCCATTCTAACATTTTCACACTTTTCCCTTCTTATTGTTCTACATTCGCCTGTAATCCGCTGCCGAAGATCTTCAATTGTTGAAGGGTGTGTTTTATACACTACACACTTCAGGTAACCCCAAAGATAAAAATTTAAGGGAGATTAATCGGCAGATCGCGCAGGCCATACTATCGGAGCCCTTCTCCCATCCCAGTGTCAAGGAAAGTTTTCATTTAAAAATTGACGGAATGCTAGGCATTAGTATGGTGGAGCTGCATTTTGGAAGTGAATGGGGTTTTCACTCAAATTCATATTTCGGTCAATATCTTGTTGAGTTTATAATTCGTGAATAATAAGAGGTATCAATAAATAATGGTCCGATAATACTCACCTAATATATGTATGCCCGCTCAAGCATTACTTTTTTGAGGCCGTTGGGTGTGACCTTCTGCAAAAGTGTATGGATTTTCGTCACTCCAGTGCCGACATTTATGTTTATTGTCAAGTTGAGCTGCTTCGTTCACTACTTTTTCAATAGTTATTTTTGTGTTTGTTACTGATCCTGTTTCTTCAAATTTTGCCACTAGGTGGCAGGATGTAGGAGTGATTGACATTTTCCTCAGGGTGTCATAAAAGCAGTAGCTGCTTTGATGCATAACTGCGCTCAGCTCCGCAGATGAAAATAATTTTAAACCCTTATGGTGAATTGAATAAAAAACATAGGTTTGAAAAAGACTAGTGTTAACATACGTTTCGCAAATACTTAAAAACCGTATTTGCGAAACGTATGTTAACACTAGTCTTTTTCAAACCTATGTTTTTTATATGTTAACACTAGTCTTTTTCAAACCAATACTGAAATAAACTGGTCAAATTCACAGAATTTACCTGCAATTTCAACATTTTTTGCCTCAAAAATTCTAAACCCCTTTTCGTGAAATATAAAATTAGAGAATACTGAGGTTGTAAATTTCGGCATTTGCTAATTAGTAAGTATAACAAAGAACTCTTTCTAACTTTCTTTACGTATTCTCTATGAAACGTTTCCCCAACCATGCTGACTTTTTTTGATTTAGATAAGAAAAATTTAAAATTTACTTACCGTACAAGATTTGTTTGTCTGCTACATCTTGGCATTTCACATTATTGTTGTAATAGTTATTGTGGTCAGGAAAACCACATGCTAAAACAGTCACTTATTTTGCGACTTAAATAAGGATTGGAAATGTTTAAGTAAAATAGTAAAGGAGAAAGGGTCCGTTTTGAATAAAAAATGGCCAATTTAGACATCACCATTCTTTCATACGAGATACATATATTTTTGCTACGTACATATGTAGTAAATAGAAAGAAAATTAGTTGAAATACACATTTAACTTTTAGCGATCAGATTCATCCAATCTCCAGTTCTATTGTGGATATATTCCAAACTTTGCCAAAAATTGAGGCATCGGACTGATCATAGTTGATGCTTCGAAATTAAAATTACCAGTGCAATACGGTCTTTCACTATGGCTTTCAACAGCTACCAGCTGTCCTCGATATGTCCAAGGGCCACCTGAGTCTCCCTATAGCAGCAATAAAAGTCAGTGAGAATAAATAATAGTACAATAATCAGAAATTAGAAAACAAAAATCAGTAACACCTACTTTACATGGTCTATTAGGTGTCATACGAACAACAATCATTGGTCCCTGGTATCTCTGAACTATCATATCAGTCTTCATCAGAGGATAAGATATTGAATTAACGCAATCCCCATTAACCACTCTTGAACAGTCTGTGCTTCCATGGCCAACCAAGGTAATATAAGAATTTACAGGCGGGGCGTATCTTGCAATTGGTATCAATCCAACTCTGTCACCCAAGGCTACATTTTCCGTTAAGATGACAACGCACAAATCGTAAATAGAATCGTTGTTGTTGTATTGAGGATGGATGTACCATCGGTATGAAACGTATCTCCTCGCATTTCGGATTTCGTTTAAGTTGTTCACACCTGGGTATGCAAACACTTGGTTTTTCCATCCAGCTCCACAATGAGCAGCTGTGACTACTTTGTTCACGTGAACTAGTGCACCTCCACAAAAACCGTTACTCTCAAGATATACGTAATATTTATAATTTCTTATGTCGACCTGAACACCATTGATAATTCTATGTTCAGACAGGGAGTTGTATTTGCCAGTTTTGTTTCCTAAATATATCAAAACCATAAAAATTTACATTCGCCAAGTGTTTCAAATATTTCTTACCATTGATGCAATGAAACAACAAACCAAAACCAACGACTCTGATCAGTGAATAGTAAATATTTGCCATAGTGACTGTACTACCAACGCCGCTAACCACCTCCATTATTTATAGCAAAGTGGTTACTATCTAGAATGGTCGGTATTTGTTTTTGAATGCATTTTCGAGATTTTTTTTTCGCTAGCGGTAAATAAAGTATTATGCGGATGAGAAGCGTGAAGTTATGCTAGATAACCAGAAATTGAAATAGAAATACCTGCACGCTTTTCGCACTGTGTAGCATTTTTTAATCATGGAATTCGTGACAAAAAATTACGAAACAGTGCTTTCATAGCATGTGCATCAATGGAATAACTGTGTTACCAGACCGCCCAGTGACTGCATCGGATCATTCATGGAAGGTTTTGAAGAGGTTGTGGGAGAACTGCTATTGTCAAAATTTACTTGTAATTTCAACATTTTTTACTTCAAAAATTCTAAACCCCTTTCCGTTTAATACAAAACTAGGGAATACTGAGGTTGTAAATTTCGGCATTTGCTAATTAGTAAGTACAACAAAGAACTCTTTCGAACTTTCTATACCTATTCTCTGTGAAACGTTTCCCCAATCATGCTTGACATAACTTTTTTTTATTTAGATAAGACTTAAAACTTACTTACCGTACAAGATTTGTTTGTCTGCTACGTCTTGGCATTTTACATTACTGTTGTAATAGTTATTGTGGTCAGGAAAACCACATGCTGAAACAGTCACTTATTTTTCGACTTAAATAAGGATTGGAATTGTTTAAGTAAAATAGTAAAGGAGAAAGGGTCCGTTTTGAATAAAGAATGGCCAATTTAGACGTCACCATTCTTTCATAGGAGATACATATATTTTTGCTACGTACATATGTAGTAAATAGAAAGAAAATTAGTTGAAATACACATTTAACTTTTAGCGATCAGATTCATCCAGATCTATTGTGGATATATTCCAAACCTTGCCAAAAATTGAGGCATCGGATTGATCATTGTTGATGCTTCGAAATCAAAATTACCATTGCACCACGGTCCTTGACTATGGCTTTCAACAGCTACCAGCTGTCCTCGATATGTCCAAGGGCCACCTGAGTCTCCCTACAGAAGCAATAAAAGTCAGTGAGAATAAATAATAATACAATAAACAGAAATTAAAAAACAAAAATCAGTAACACCTACTTTGCATGGTCTATTAGGTGTAATACGAACAACAATCATTGGTCCCTCATATCTCTGAATTATCATATCAGTCTTCATCAGAGGATAAGATATTGAATTAACGCAAGCCCCGTTAACCTGTCTTGAACAGTCTGTGCTTCCATGGCCAACCAAGGTAATATAAGAATTTACAGGCGGGGCGAATCTTGCAATTGGTATCAATCCAACTCTATCACTCAAGACTACATTTTCCGTTAAGATGACAACGCACAAATCGTAAATAAGATTGTTGTTGTTGAATTGAGGATGGATGTACCATTGGTACGAAACGTATCTCCTCGTATTTGGGATTTCGTTTAAGTTGTTCACACCTGGGTATGCAAACACTTGGTTTTTCCATCCAGCTCCACAATGAGCAGCTGTGACTACTTTGTTCACGTGAACTAGTGCGCCTCCACAATAACCGTTACTCTGAAGATATACGTAATATTTATAATTTCTTATGTCGACCTGAACACCATTGATAATTCTATGTTCAGACAGAGAGTTGTTTTCGTCAGTTTTGTTTCCTAAATACACCAAAAAAATAAAAATTAACATTCGCCAAGTGAAAACTGTTTCAAATATTTCTTACCATTGATGGAATGAAACAACAAACCAAAACCAACGACTGTGATCAGTGAATAGTGAATATGCGCCATAGTGACTGTACTGCCAACGCCGCTAACCACCTCCATTATTTATAGCAAAGTGGTGACTATTTAGAATTATTATTCTGGATATCCATATTACTATTTAGAATGGTTGGAATTTTGTTTTTGAACGCGCTTTCGACATTTTTTTTTCGCTAGCAGTAATTAAAATATTATGCAGATGAGAAGAGTGACGTTATTCTAGATAACCAGAAATTGAAATAGAAATACCTGCAGGCTTTTCGCACTACATAGCATTCTTTAATAATGGAATTCGTGACAAACCATTACGAAACAATGCTTTCATAGAACGTGCATCAACGCATAACTATATTACCATTGCCAGGAAAGACCAGAAAAAAACCAGACCAAACATGACAGACCAAAAGATGCGAGGGAGACCTCGCATCTTCTCTCCTCATTATTTCCTAAGTAGTGATCTAGTATACTAATACTTTAGTACTTTAAATCATCTTAAGTTACTGACTTGGTTTCATCAGTGGATCAGTTCATTCATAAAACAGATGCTTCTGGTTATGCAATTGGAACAGCCTTATCAAATTCGGACAACCATTAACAGCAGAGCATTAAATATAGCTGAGTTAAATTGTGCTACAGTGATAAAAGAACTGCTAGCAATACTTTGGTCCGTGAAACGCTTCAGACCAGACCATACTTATTTGGGTGAAATTTAATTTTTTTTCCTGATCATAGACGGTTGGTCGTACTATCCAACTTATATTAATCTTAGAAGAATACTACTTTGGTAAAAATATGAGTAAAAGTATTTGGATCGACTAGATGTGAAGTTAGGATAAATAAAGTTCAGATTCCAAGTAGCTTTTAGTGTCACAACAAAGATAGGTAGCTATCCAGAAATTGTAGAATTACTAAAACCATCTTTAGATTCACTAAGACACAATAAGGAATTCTTAAGTAACTAATATCCTATTATTATCGCCGCCAAAAGTTTTAGCCCTGACTTTAACAGCGAATAGAAAAAAAAGTTGCTACCCATTCCCAATAAAGCAAAAACAGGTCAATGGAACAATAAATTTTCTACAAAAACATAAACAGTTCAAAATTATACCTCATTTAGTTACTGTTTTATTAAAACATATGTATTATATCCATAAAAGGGTCGGTTTTCAACTGCGTGATTGGGATGAAGAAGTTTAATAATTAATTTCTGAATAACTATTCAACAAATCTGCATAAAAATGCAAATCCTACAGAAAACGGTATTGTTTCTAAACATTATCATTTTATAAGTGAATTCCAAGAAAGGAAGGAGAGTAATAATTTTTACTAATCAGTATGTTTAGAAACTAAACTTAGATTTTTAACACTTTTATTCGTCGACCCGTTTCGGTATCATAGTAACATCATCATGAACAAACATGGACTTTTGGATTATAAAAGTTTCATTATAAACTATAATTGTATAAGTGTAACCTAATGTAATTAATTAATCCTGATTGGTTGTATTGTACATCGAATAAGTTTAATTAGATGATAACACATTTAAAGTTACTTAAAATAAAAATTAGACTATTTTTAAAAGACTTGCTGACGGCTAGGTTTGCAGTATTAAACGGAAAACCGGTCGAACATGTTTTATATGAAAATGAAAATGAGAGCAATATGCGGGCGAATAATTTGGATTTTGAATTTAAAATTAGACTTTAAAAATTACATTGTTATATGATTTTTCATATTTATAGATAAAAACTTATATCAGTTATTAAATTAAAGAATTATATTAAGTAATTTTAGAAAGTTAATGTTTGTGATATAATAAAATAGCGAGTTATAAATTATTAAATTCTAGAGTTAATGAGAAACTTCAATCATTAATTAGTAAAAATGAAAAGAATGTAAACAAAAAGAAAAGGGCGAAATAGAGTAAAAATAATGAAAATTATACGTTTAGAATAATTGGGAAGTTGATTAATTAATAATAAGTACGCAAATAAAATGAAATAGTATTAAATTTAATGTAAAGTTAATGTAAAGTTAATTAATTAAAAAGGTGCCTGAGGGAATGGTAATTATGTGGAATATTGTTTTCCAATTGATCATTAAGTAGTAAAGGTTGTGGGTGGTTTTTTCTAAATGAATCTATTTCATTACTTTCGAATAATTCCATTAAGAGTAGCCTTTATTCAGTTGATGAATGATTTTGATGTTATCAAATGTGAATTTATGATTATTAAAATGTATGTGTCTACCAAAGTTTGAATTATTGCTTATGAGGTGTTCTTTGACTCTCGATTTTTTTGCTGGTGTCTCCTATGAATGTAGCATTGCAAGTTTCACATATAAGGGCGTATACACCATTTTTGTCATTTGTTCAATGTTTTGATTTTTGTTACTGATTTTGCCTTGGTAAGTGATAACTCTATAGATTGGTTTAGGTTTATCTTCTATATGTAGTAGTGTTGTATGGTTATTATGTGTAACATTGTATTTTTGAAATATATTATTAAAATATTGGATATCGTAACCATTGTTCTAAGCAATCTGTTGCATAATGTTTAACTCTTTTTTCATGTTATTAAAACTGAGAGGAGTATTTTTAGTCTGTATAAGAAATAAAAGATTTTTTAATTGTGGGGCCATGAAACGAATTAAATGGGATAATAGCGTCGGTTTGTGTAGATTTCCTATAAATGCCATAATTAATTGTATGTGGGGATGTTCTTAAAGTGATCTAAAAAATTGTGATTATTTTCCAATTCTATGGTGAATTTTATTTTAGGGTGTAATGTATTTATAAAATTATGAAGTTGATTTATAATATTTCTATTTGTAGAGTCAATGATGACTAGAATATCGTCTACATAACTGTTCCATAATATAATTTTATTAATGAATTCGAAATTGCTGTTATGTATAATTTCTTCTAAATGGTTCATGAAAATGTCACTCACAAGTCCCTTAAGTGAGGAGCCCATAGGTAAACCTTCAAATCATTTTGTAATATTTATTGTTAAATGTAAAGTTATTTTGGTTAATGCAAGCAGTTAAAAGTTTTATTAAGTTATTAGCATCTGTGATATTGTTTAAGTGATTATTAATGATTTGTGTAGCTATGGAAATTGTTTCTTTAATAGGTATGTTAGTGTATAAGTTACTAATGTCGAATGATAAACTTGTAAATTCAGAAGGCAGTCCTAAATTGTGGATATTTTCAAATAAATTATAACGATTTTTTATAGTATATTTAGATGTAAATTCAATTATATTTTTGAAAAATTGACTAAGAATTTAGAAACTAAAAAAAACTTTTTTGTGTATTTTGGGGGGTGCATGTAGCTTAGAGGTTATTGGGTTCATAGGTAAAGCTTTTTTCGGATTGAAATTATATTTATTTAAAGTTTCTGAAGTATTTTTTATGATTTTTTTAAATTATTATAAAAAGTTAGATTAGGGTTTCTCTTTACCTCTACAAAGTCATTTTCTTGTATAAATTGTTCTATTATTTGAATGTAATCTATGTTATTCATTGGGATTATACCAGCGTTTTTGTCACCTATTGTAACTATGATGTTTTCTTTTTTGATCTTTTTTTATAGGTTTCTTGATTTCATGTATTCTTGATTTTTTACTTCGATGATGTAGGTTTTCTTCTTTTGTAATGGTTGTAATAATTTGTTTCTTGATTTCTTCTTCTTCTGGATGGTTTTTGATGACTGCTTCAATTTCTATTCAACTTTGTTGAGTTCAATTTTGTTGAACTTGAAAGTTGATTTCCTTGTACGGAGCGTATTTATGTCCTTTTTGATGAAGCTTCTGATTTAATTAGTTTCAGAGATGAAAGATTAGTAAAACGGGGGTGACATTTGTGTGAATTTTCCAAATAGTGTATTTGGGATTTGCTTTGATTATAATAATTCTATTCTGTATTTGTGTTTGTTAGTTAGTTCATGAAGTATGATTTTATTGAGGAATTTAGCTTTTGAAATGTATTCGTCAAGTATCAGAAAGTGGAATCTTAACCTAATGTTTACAATAATTTAACACGTGACTTTAATTATAGTTTGTAATGATACTTTTGTAATCAAACGGTCCATGTTTGTACATGATGATGGTATTATGATACCGAAACCGGTTCACGAATAAAAGTGTTAAAAATCTAAATTTAGTTTCTAACCATACTGATTAGTAAAAATCATTTCTCATTTTTCCTATCTATTTATTGTGTTCTTGACAAAAACCACTTGTTACCAAATAACAAATAACCACAAACAAAAACAATATGTTTAAAGACAAATGCAAAATCAATTACCCTATATTAAACTGATTTTTATTTTCACTCCTACATTTTCTTGCGTTCGCTGTTAAAGTGAGTGACCAAAACTTTTAACTGCGATAGTACGTATAAAAATAATCGTACAATACGATATTAAATATAATTTATATGAAGATCAGCCAGTCAACATTTACCCTAGACGCAGAGTTGAGATGCTTAATAGTATATGTTGTAAATGTAGAATTCTTCAATTAAAGGAGAAATACAATGCTCATAAAATTATATTTTGTATATTTTAATCAGTACAAAATTCGATCAGTACAACAAAATTATGCTTTAATAACCGTAGTAAAGTTAAATCCCCATTTACAGAGTTTGAATCCTTGTGGATTGTAATCCCAGTCGACCTTTCGCGTTTTGATCAAGTTGGTGTAAACATAAGAAGATAATTTTGGAGACCTAGTCCTTTCTGGAGTGTCAAAATCTACGTGGTAAAGTCCGAATTTCTCACTGCAACAAAAAAGGCGACAGATTATGAAATACTCAATAAAATTTCGTATTGTACTTACGTATATCCTTGGTACCATTGGAAATTGTCCATAAGACTCCAGGCACTGTAAGAACTGACGTTACAACCGTCCTCATGTACAGCCAGAAGAAGTTGTTCCAAATATGACTGTAACAGATGAAATTATTACTTTCCCAAACTTAAGATGAAATGATTTTTCGTTACATTATGGTAATGCACTCTGTGGCAGTCGTTAATTTCTCCATGATCAGAATAACCATTGCCGGCAATAAGAACTTCAGGGTTATTATATTGGATCTTCACCCAGTTCAGCAGCTTGCGGAAACCCCACGGTGCAACTTTGAGCCAAGCTGAAGCAGAAGACTCCCAGGTATCATTAACAACGCAGTAATCGATGTCAAGCCAATTGGTATTCGACTCTTCACTCTTCTTGTTGAGCGCAGTGGTACAAAGCCTGGTGGTGTAATGGTTCAAACCAAAAAAGTCAGAACTGCCTTTGATATACTCGATTTCTTCAGGATCAAATTCAGGTAACTTTAGCTTAAATTGCTCTTGCAGGCCAAACAATTCCAAACGTCTGTTTACAATTGCCGGATAGTTACCGTCTTTCGAAAAAATTGGATGAGCAAACCAGCCCAACTATAAAGAAATAAAAATAAGCAATAATTCTTGCAAACCTTCATTTTTTTTAAACGTACTTCGATCTCCATAGCAATATCACTAGCTTCGAGGTCAGAAGCAGATTTTAAAGATGGCTCCATCCACATTCCACCGAGAGCGATACCAACACGACCATGTTGTCTTTCCCTGTACCTGATGTCGTACAACCTATAAGCCCTTGCGTGAGATTTTAAGACGGTATGAGCACAAGTATATCCTGTGATTCCTTCAGTTTTAAGGCCGGTCGCGAAAGTGTCATGGAAATATGATTCAAAACAGAACTTGAAGGGATCATCAAAGGTGACCCAATCCCTAACGCGATTGCCAAAGAGAGAATATAGTAAATTTGCATATTCTTCAAAGGCGACTACCAGTTCTTCGTTCATCCATCCGCCTTTTTCTTGTAAAGGTTGAGGCAGATCCCAGTGGTACATGGTGGCGCAAGGTCTGATGCCGTTTGCAATTAACTCGTCGATTAATTCGTTGTAATACCTGATGCCATCGGCGTTGATGACTTTGGTGTAACCGGTGGGCAAAATTCTAGACCAGGAGATCGAAAACTTATAGAAATCCACGTTCATATCTTTCAACAATTGCACGTCTTCGATTACTTTGTTGTAAGCGTCACATGCGACATCTCCGTTGCTTCCATCTGCAATTTTATCTGGTCTGGTATGGGTGAGTCTATCCCAAATATTCTCGCCCTTTTCTCGTTCGTCCCACCCACCTTCAATTTGATAAGCTGAAGTGGCAACGCCGAATTTGAAGTCTTCTGGGAACGTGTAGTTTTGCTCAGGTGCTACTTTGTGGCTTTATAAAATGTAAACAATTAGAAGTGTTTCCTTAAAAATATTTATACTTACTTGAGGAGTAGCAACGCAAAGAAAAGAGCTTGTCTCTTCATTGTTTGGCTTGTACACGACGAATGATCGGAAACAAGTGAAAGCTATGTTAAAAGCACTAGCAGATATATCCGTATTTAAAGGAAGTCTTATCATAATTTTTGTCTATTATTAATAAAATATACGTTATCGCGAAAACACCTGTATCCAACATGTTCCACGGCAAATATTTTTGATATAATTAATCTATAAAATATACGCGAGTAATTTTGGAATTCTATTATTGTACACAGTATAAATAAATTGTTGGTTAAGTAGACGAACGTGTAAACATGTGAAATGTGATCCTATCAAGAGCTTTCAATCTAAAAGGTTCTATGCTTATTTAAACTATAGTGCTTGGTTATTTGAAACGTGCAGTAATTTACCAATCTTGAATGTATGATTTTACTGTATTGCAGTTATATTTTGTATGTATTACAGCAATAAATGCAAAATGTGCACCATAGCGAATAGGCAAATAAAATAACAAAATCAGTTGTTTGCGAAATGTGTCATAATTTCGATAAAGTTCACATTTGGCAAACGCCGGTATGAAACAATTTTATGTAAATTCTTTATTATAATAATAAATGACTTAGCATCCGCTTTTATTATTCATTTTAAATAACGATTATCTTTAAAAATACAAACTGTTTTAGATCATTGAAGGCAAATTTTGTATTTCTGATAACTATGACGCTAACTAGTGGTTGTCTGTGTCGTTGAAAGTAAATTGGCTGACGATATGCAAGTTTTAAACGTTTATTATATATACAAGTTTGACAAATACAGGGTCGCTTTTATGTATGGAAACGGTCGATTATTTTCTAAACTAAGATAGCTGGAAAAATATTTAGGGTTTTTTAAAATGTATTGAAGTAAAAAACAATATTTTGTACAGGATGTGCCAAAAAAATATGGCAGCAAACAGTTACCTTTTTTTAAATAGAACACCCGGTATATTACTC
>JAWQRJ010002411.1:0-13577 GCA_033557515.1 Diorygopyx duplodentatus | reverse complement strand
TTCTTCAACGTGTTGACGAAGAGTGCTGTGGCCGCCGAGAACTTTCCATTCTGTACCATCGATCCTAATGAAAATAAGTATCTTTTTTTTAGTAAATCGGTGATATAATTTATTTATTTCTTCTTCATATAACGGGTGGCTGTCATATGTTTTTCTTATTGTTAGATTTGATGTACTAAATGAGTGAGTGTGTCTTGATAGTGATTTAAATTGATAATAATCATTTCCAGTTATTTAATTACTTTCGAAATGATTAAGAAGCAAAATAAAGGATAAAAATCGACTTTTTTTAGATAATCATTTGCTCATAATGAGCGCGAAGCACGAGTGAAACAATACCGCGGAACAAAAAAAAAATTTCAAGTTACAAATGTTGCATTATACAAATATATGGTACATACAAATATCACTTTCACCTGTAGGGATGAAAACGTCTAATTAAAGCGAGCCACCCTGTCAAACCTGTCTGCTAATGTTATGTTTTCGAACACATATTTTGATGCCATAATTGCCACTGGCTCGGATACCCCCACCAACCCTCCTGATGAAAATGTAAAGAGGTTCGAGTAACCTCTCATTTGAAAGGTTTTTCAATTCTCTATTTAACAATAATTAAATGTTTTGACATATTTGTCATTTTTTTCATAAAATAAAATTCTAAAATATTTTTTATTACATCGAAGAGAATCAAATACAAATGCCTAGTCTCATTGTATCAAGTGCTCAAAATTACACCTTAATATAAACTTCCATACAATGCACAGTGGTTCAACAATATGAAACTGTTGCTGGACATTGGCAGAAAAATTATATCTTAATTTTGTGTCCATTTGTGATAGCTAATGACCTAGTAGGTTCAGATATGGGATTATTTGCCCCAAACTTTTTATCATTATTTTCTATTTATTTATCATTTTTTCAAACTTTACAATGATGTGTCACAAGACCCCCTTTGCAATTTGAAATTTCAAAGTTGATAGCGCTCGCAGCGCCATATATGAAAATTAATATTCAATATGTACGTTAAAAAACAGCAAACTTTATACCATTTGATACCGCTTTGGTTTCATGTTCCTATCTTGACTGGTTCAAAAGTTAGCAGGGGTGGGAGGCATTTACGTCCGCACTGTATACAGGTGTCCCATTTCTTCAAGGCATTTATGGTCTATTTTATTATATACATTTTGACAAAATTGCACCGTTTAGAAGTTATTGGACATTTTTTACAAAAAATGACAGAAATAGACTCTTAGAATTTATTTCAGGAAAAAATCCAATAAAAGTTACAGTACTTAGTCTCACAAAATAACGTTATTTTCATATCTACAGGATGTCACATTTCTTCTACACGCTATGCAACTTCAGTTTTTTAAATGGAACACCCTGTATATTATTACTTTTTTGGATTCCTTATGGAATTTATAGTCTATTTTATTGAACACACATTTGGCCAAAGTCGCAACCTTTAAGAATTATTGGACATTTAATGATCAAACATCTGGTGTGAAACATTCACGCGAGTTTTTCTTACCTAATCCCCCTGACCTTTTTGTAAAGTGTTCAATGGTGCGACTTTAGCTAAATGTATGGTTAATAAAATCGACCATAAATTCGACAAGGAATCAAACAAGGTGTTCTGTTTATAAAACTGAAGTTACATAACGTCTAGAAGAATATATGAAAATACTTCTAGAAAAAAATAGAACTGATACAATAAAAATGTTATTTGACACTTTTTTCCCTAAAATGATTAGAAATAGCAGAAGTGTTAATCACAGATTGACAGACGAACGAAGAGACAAACAGAAAGATGAATGGGTCAAGTTCCAAAAACGGTATCATTACCCTTAGAATAACCTAATTCGCCAAGATATATCAAAATCTCACCATCAAAATTTTGGACACAATTCGTCTAGTAGATCCTTTTATTGAGATCGGTATAAGGCTGGGACCCCAAATTGTATTGAGCTCTTTAGTTATCTTTGTCGTAGTAACTTTGCTCTCATGAAGATGTGAAGGGAGATTCTAAATCCAGGTGAACCTCCGTAGTGGCCAAAGTGGCGATTCTAATATATCCATACCTAGAAAAAAAGAAAAAGAAATGCCAAAAATGAAAAAAAAAATTGAAAGAAAATATCAGTGGATTGTAAACGGCAAAAATTATTTTTAAAGAAATACTATACAGGATGATTCAAATTCATTCCCTTACTTCTGATATCGAGGATAACTGTACGATGTTTAGATTTAACAGTTTTATATCCTTATTCGCAGTTTGTTGGTATACGATTCATACTTCTCCGCTTTATCCTCCAGTAGTCTAAATAGTGAGACGGTATAAGGGTGGTTCCACGTTATTACTTAAATGTCAAAAGGTCTTCCCCTTCATCTTTTTGCTCGTTGATATACAATCCATACTTCCTCTTCGTTTCCAGTAGTCTGAATAGCGAGATGGTGGTTCCAATTTGTATAAAATTAATTAGTTCAATTAGAATTCATTTAGAATTTTTTACGTATTGGTTTCTATACATTTTTTAATTTAAAGTACTGTTTCAAAATTTATTTATTTAAATGACTGTCAACATAAACTGCCGTGGTGTAAGTTAAATTGTACCAGACGGGCCATTACCCACGGGTTCCTCGTCCACTTCCACCTTTTCGAAGACCCCTTCCTTCTCGCTGCTGGAAAAAGGTCTCTATATTTGCAATCTACAAAGTTGGGGTGTGCACTTCCACCTCTAGCCGCGTCCAATTGTATTTAAATTTACTCTTCTTTCTGACAGCAAAAAACGTTCGTTTACACTGAACGATATTTCACTAATTCCTGTTTACACAAATTAATCAATGGTACGTTCTTAAACATACGGTAGGTAATATGGTTTTTAAAACCACTTTTAAATTGCATAATAACTATACACTGCATTCTTTAAAACATGACGTTTTCGAGAGCAAAGTAAAACATTAAAATATAATTTCGCTCGTGTAGGTTGGGTTGCCTAAGTTTAAGTGTAGCATAGTCGACAGTATAAATAGTTTATTTTAGCTTGCAATCAAGTTTTTGGCGTTCTTATGGAATTTATGGTCGATTTTATTAAACATATATATGTCAAGTCGCACCGTTTAGAAGTTATTTTCCTAAAATAGGTCGGGGGGTTAGGTGGGAGGAAGTCGTGTGAGTTGTCCACACCCACTCAGTTTTTTCATTGTGGGCGGTTTCCCTCTTGCCTTACAAAACCAACAGTTTCTTTTCCATTCAGGACACAATGGACTTGAAGCCCACCCATATGTCATGCATATATTCTAATACATATTCTTAATATGTGTTAGAATACTATACATCCACAGAAAAACTTTTCTACATATAAAATGCAATCAATTTCTAATATGTATCAGTAACATAACGGGCGGTATTGTACAAATATGATGTTTTAAAAAATTAAATAGAATACTGTCAAATTGAATATTAAAATTTTATGATCCAACAACACTGTCATCACTCAGGAATTTTTGTAGCTTAATTAGCTACACACAAAAGACCCGATAAATGAATTTAATCCTATGAGGTACTTAGTAAAACCCGAAAATCGAATTGTGAGGATGAATATAATTGGTGATTTTTTTCAATTTAAAATCAATTTTAAACTTAACATGGTTGTGGAATAGGCCAACATCAAAGATTAAAACTAAAATATAATTAGCACCATCAGTATCACAAAACAATGTCTAATTTAGAACTGTATGGTTTAGATTTCAAATATAGATCGATAGACACGAACGTATACATGATGAAAATTTAACTAAATATTTAATTTTTTCATACATTTAGATTTTTGAATGTATTGTGTATGAGCTTCTTTAACGTAGTATGGATTGGGATCACTCACATAAATTGTGTTATATAACTATCTTTATTGCTTTTGAACTACTATCATTTTGAATGGGGGAAAATGATGTGTCTTTAAAATTCTATGAACACCAGTCCATACGCTGATCTGGCCGATTTACTTCATGTTTGACGTTGTTTATCTGAATGATTTTGTTTGAGAAGTCTAATGCCCGGTTGCACAAAACATCTCCGTAAAGTTAATCGGGGATCAACGAGCCGTTAGCCAATCAGATTAGAGAATTCAAATTCAGTCTTTAATCTGATTGGCTAACGGCTCGTTGATCTCCGATTAACTTTACGGAATGTTTTGTGCAACCGGGCATTAATGTAACTTTGGCACCGTCATTATTATGGTCGCAACTCTTTCCATACTTTCATCTTTGGAGTAAACTTTTGAAAATACTTGACAGCATGGGCAAGATTTGGGATTAGATAAAGATGTTGCCGGCACAGAGCTTTGCAAGTATTAAATTTTTTTACCATTTCGAAAGTGCTTGAACAATTTTCAAATTACGCATAAATAGTAATTACTATAGTAATAGAAAAAAATATTTTTTCACTCTTCTGAGAAAATTTGTGAACTTTAGAATATAAAATGTTACAAAATATTATCTATTTATTTGATCGACATTTGACGTATGCTCACGTCAACTATTCATCATGGAGAGAATTCCTTTGCACGGCAATAACCACAACACTGACTACTATGTCGCCGAACCCAGTGAGCTTGAAAACTTCAAACCCGACGTAAACGTTTTAGCGAACGTGAAATATTTGAAGTACATCGCGGGCGTGAGTTATGAGGAAGACAAGTATATTCCACCCACCGCACCGGACTGGTACCCCCGGTGCAACAATTATTACCCTTATACTGAAGACGTTGATGCAGTTAACAGAGTCGACCACTTGAGAGCAGCGAAAAAGTTTTTGGAATCGTTCACGGCCATCACGCCTGATAAGTCAAATTTCGATCCATATGGAGAGATTGACGCACAAAAAAAGTACTTGCTATCTAAACCTGCAACCTTTCTGATTTTAGGGAAACCTGGGATCGGAGAACTGAAATTGGGGAAATTCTTAGCTGATTATTGGAAGTGCGTTTACATTGACCCTGCGATTTTAGTAACTGATGAAATAGAAGCAGGCACTCGTGCCGGACAGTGCATTGAGTTCAATCTTAGGTGCGGAAGAGCTATTGCAGCCGATGTGATACTGAGGCTCTTAGAAAAAAGATTAAAATCGAAATCTGCAGTCCATAGGGGTTACGTCATATGCGGTTTTCCACTTATTCGCAATTATATGTTCCAAGAAGACCCCGTATCTTCTGAGTCCGCTGTTTTCACAGTTCAGGATATCTTTGATGAAATCTTGGAACCTATTGGAGAATCCGCCTCGCAGGTGATCAGAAATGTTTCTGAGATGTCTCGAGATAGCGAAGCCGAAGACGAAGGTGACCAAGATAAACGGACAATTGAACCTGAAGACGCGGATGATGAATCATTAAACGTTGAGGTCGGAACAACGGGGAAACCGTCTGCGTTAGGCGCAGACGTTGGATCGGCGAGCGGTCAGATGTGCAAGATGACCGACATTAGTTCAAACTACGCAGCGCAAACAAATTTCTTGTTCAGTTTATGTCACGATCCCCTGATTATAATTTATTTGATGTGCCCGAACTTTGATGTGGTCACCAAACATGAACATTATCGATATAACCTGAAAAAAGACGAAATGGTGAATCTTTTAAAAGACAACAGTGAGGGAATCGTGTACACAATATATACGACGTCACCGGGTTTTCATACTGAAGATCTGCCTGAAGACATTCCAAATTTGCCTGAAACACTACAGAAGCTCAGCCCATCCGATACAAATTATTTGTTATATTTACCTCAGAACTTCTCGGGGAATGTTCAAAAACAGTTGGACGATTACAGATACCTAACGTTGCCGATAATTGAAAAACATGTCTTACTTCATGATCCGCAGTATTTTATCAAAATAGATGGAAGGTTGTCTCCAAACCGAATGTTTAACATCGTAAAAACCAAACTGCGTATTCTCCCAATTCAAAAAACTGTGCTTCCAGAGAAATTAATAGATCCTACAGATTTTACAGGTGGAGAAGATGAAATAGAAGAAATTGTGAATTACAAAACCAAATCTCCTCAGGAATGTTTCGACCAGTTGAAAAGGAAGAAAACGATTGGAAAAATGTTCAACCTAAAATGGTCGCGGTGGGGGGCAATTTGTCCGGTTGCCATGAAGGAGGGCTCTCCTACTCCAGGCAGAGCAGAATTGGCTGTCAAGTTTTTAAACAATATTTGGTTTATGTCTGACGAAAAGGCAATGGCCACGTTCATTCGAAATCCCAGGCCATTCCTCACACCCCCGTGCCCAAGAATAAATTGCAAAATTTTTATTATTGGTCCTCCTTGTTCTGGAAAAAGTGCGGTTGCTAAATGTCTCGCTGTCCTTCTAGACGGCAAAGTTTTGGATACAATTACATTGCAAATAGAGTATTCACAAAGAAAGAGTAAAGGATACCAGGAAAAACTACGGAATGACGCAATGAACGAAGGTTTGTTGATTTTGCAAACTAAAAGGCTGCAAGAGCACAGCAAAAAAGTGAAAGTACAGGCGGATACTATTCAGCAATGGAAAGAGAAGGCCCTACGTGCCATAACAAATCGTACCTTTTTGGATAGAACCATGAGAGTTGAAACCATGGGGGGACCAGAGATAACAGCTTTTCCATTAAAAGCTTACAAACGACCGATATCAGAAACTACTCTAGCAAAACATCACGGGGAACTTGAGCAGATAAAAGTAAAGATGGAAGAATTAGGAATATCTGATTTATTTGATAATGTAAGTAGATGTGAAGAAATAACGGATGGCGAGCAGGATGTCATGACGTGCTTGCCAGATAACTTAAGCCAAATTATTCCCAGTCCTGAGCCTGTAAGCATCTTTGATGATTTCGTTACTGATTATGCGAATGCGACAGTCGAGAACGCACCAAAAGTAAATTTTGATACAACAGAAGATTTCATAGAAATGTATCTTACCGCTATTAAGGACACTGAAGAAGAGAATATTCAAGCTGGGCTATACCATGGAGGATGGATTGTTGATGGCATGATTCCAGATCCGGAAATTATAGACATAGTTATAGAAGAATTTTACCCAAATGACGTACTCATCTTTAGAGACACCAGTCAGAGTTTTTTGCAACGGCGGTATAAAATAAGAAACCAGAATATCTACCAGGATTACTATACTTTCTTTGAAAGTATTGGCAAGCCTGACATAGCCATGAAATCTCCTTCATTGACAACTACTTTTTCATACAAAACTCGCCTTGCTCGCGAAGTTATAGATAACGTACTTGCCAATAAAGCAATTCTGGTGGAAGATGCAATTTCTTATGAAGAATTACCATATGGGCTTGAGGAAACTGACGAATTTATCGAGGAAGATTACTTCGCAATCCACACAACAAGATTAGAAATACGACATTACGAAAAAATGCTCCGCGAATATGAGAAGAAGTTTGAAATTTTGCTAGCTTATCTAGAAGATAGAGGTATAGCATATCATGTTGTGGACCTCGCTGACAAATCGTTAGAAGGATTAATGAAATATGTAATCAAACATATTGACGTTCGTTATCAGTACCATGCCAATCAGATGACGCCAGAAGAAAGAGTAGAAGAAGTAGATAATTTTGGCGAACCAGTTATCGCGGGGGAAGAAGTAGGCGAAGAGGAAGTTCCCACCGCGGATGCTTCGAACTCTTTCGCAAGAAATCGACGACTTGGAACCACGAGCATTTATTGTCCGGTCACTTACAGTAACCATTGGGTGCTTTGGAGAGGTAAGGAAGAATTTGCTGTGAAATACAACAATTACACGTACCTTTTGGCAACTGATAAATTGATGAGAGATTTCATCAAGGATCCTTTAGAATATGTTTTGAATAAACCACCAGAGAGGTTGCCGCCACCGAGAATTTGTGTTGTTGGCGTCCCCGGGTGTGGAAAAACCTCTGTGTCTAGGAAGCTTCATCGCCATTTAGGACTGTACTATCTTTGCTACGATAACTTGCTGAAACGTGTTATTGATATGGAATTCGATCCACGAGAGCTGGGTGTGTTACTAATGAGTATGCAAGATTCCCCAGAAACGCTCGTGGTGCACAGTTATTTGGATGCAAATGAACCTTTCACCGACGAAATACGAAAAGTATTAGATATAGAGAGGTTATGGTACGAAGAACCTATGCGTTCGACTGGTTTTGTTTTTGATGCTTTCCCACGACGTCCGACTGATTTTCCCTACATGGAAGCGAATATTTTGATCCCAGATATTGTATTAGAATTGACTTGCAACGGAATTGAAATAAATAGAAGGCGTGTTCAAAAATTACTTTCTGATTGGCGAATGTTGAGGGAACAAAAGGATAAACAAACGCAAAAGATTTATTTGGAAAACGTAACGCAATGGGAACTTACTCGAAAAGCCAGGATTGAGGAATTGATGGAAATCAAGCGTCAAGAAAGGTATCAAGCTAAAATTCAAGAACTAAAGGAAACTCCTTTATCGACTGTAGAAGAAGTAAATGAGGATGAGGAAGAACCCGTAACGTCTAGATCGCAGATTAGCTACAATTCAGTTGCAGAGGCAGCTGATTTTATAGAAATAACAGGAATTGTGGATGAAGAGTATCCTGAACCGCAATTGGTAAAAGATCAGGAAACGGAAGAAGAAGCTATGGAAAGATTCATAGAACTAGCTCAACGTGAATATTATTTATTTTCAGATTATTTCAGGATGCTAAAAGAATCTTGCGAAAATGATTTAATCGAATGGGTTTCCATAGACGCTGATTTAAGTGAGCAAAAAGTTTTTGATCAGGCCATGAGAGCTGTTGATAAAGTGAAGTTTCGTAATCGATCCGCAATGGAGAGATGTTATGATGTCAACGTTGATATAGCTGAAAATTTAATTTCTTCTGCATACTATTTTTTAAGTCGTTTCGGAAAAGCTTGCCCGGTGCAACTTTATGAGACTGAAAATCCGATGCATATGTTTCTACCTCTGGAGCAGAAATTTGAGATTTACCCCGTTATACATGGATGCTACATCTATTTTCTGGCAGGCAAAAACAATAGAGATAAATTCTTTAACGATCCTCTGAAATATCTATTCGAAGCGGATGCCGATTTTCCGATAATTCCGTTCCGCGTTGCTGTTATTGGACCACCTAAAAGCGGAAAAACTGCATTGGCAGAAAGATTTAAGAGAGATTTCGGACTGAAGTATATCAGCGTTGGGCAAGCCGCTAGATATGTTTTAAGGAGCCTCTCGTTTTCTAAACTTGCCAAAGACATGGAAATTGTACTCAGAAATGGATGGGAACTCACAAGTGAAATGATGATGAGATGTGTTGAAGCAATGGCTTTCGATGGTAAAGGTCAAACGCAAGGTTTAGTATTCGATGGCTTTCCGAATGCTAAGTACGATGTAGTTCATTTAGCTGAACTGGGTTTGGTTCCGCATTTGGTGTTTTACCTCGAGGCTGATGAAGATGATATCGAAGAATATCGCCAGCACGATAAAGGTAAACATGGTCTACCCCCGTTTGGTAAAGCCTTCATTCGTCGCCGACTTGATGTATGGAATGCGGGCGCAGCTACTTTCACAGATTGGTTTGATAAAGAATACCAAGTGTACACTAGATTGGAGGTGAAGAATTGCAAATGGGGTATATGGGACGCCGCCTATAAAATTGCCGTCGACGTACTGTATGAAGTTAAAAGCTATTACAAAAATTGCCAACGCGAAATGGGTTTGCACATAGCTAACATGCAAGTAACTCCCGTAGAGTTTCAAAAGAGGCAAAGCAGTTTTAAACACTTCTGTCCCGTTTGTTTACACTACGATAATCAGTTGATCAATGGGGGCCTCCCGCCTGACAGAACCGGCTTGGTACAGTACAAAGAATTCTTTTACTGGATTTGCCGAAAACATCTTAGGGAATTCGCTGACGATCCCACCGTGTTTTTGTCTCCATACAACAACAAATGCCTCCCAACTGATTTACCAGAAGTAGTTCATTTGGGCTCTGCTCCAGGCAGTGTATACGAAGACGGGTATTGCATAGTCTGTTACTGGAATGGTCAACCGGCAAGAGTAATGAATAAAGGAACCTACGACTATGCTTGTTGTTTTCGTGATATATACTTTTTATTCGACTGCAAAGAGTGTATGGAAATCTTCATGGTAGAACCGTTTTCGTATTCCCAACGACATATTAGCTTTAAGAAAGATCAATTCGGAAGCCTTGATTTGAACTGTCTACCCATACAAGGTTACTTAGAACAGTACGTAATACGAGATGTAGTAAAAGCGGTTACAAACACAGGCACAACAAGGCCCGTTGTTGCCGGTTTGGGAATTGAGAAATCCGCAGCGATCAACGTCGGTCTATTCTTGAAGATGCACAATGACAAAGACACTCCAGAAAATAGAGCTCGCTACGAGCAAGCTTTTAACATTTTTACCGATAGAAGGTTGGGATTTATCGACCATTTAGCGCGAATGAAGAAATCTATTAATCCCTACCTTCACTACGAAGAACCTCTGGAACCTCTGGTTTACCCCGAGTCGAATAAGTATGACGAAACGTCGGAATCTGTATCAGCAAGTGGCGATGCGAAGTTTGGAAGCTTGTTACAACAAATTATGCAATATATGCAAACTGACGGGGGGGAGTAACTGTGTTGTATTATTCTGATATCTCTTCTACTTTTGAGATGCCGCTAATATTGATTATATATTTAGTACATATAATAAATATTGTAAATTAAATGTTGGTGTTATCAATGTTTATTGTTTCAGCACGTCGTGTTCCTGT
Source organism: Diorygopyx duplodentatus (assembly GCA_033557515.1). Lineage (NCBI taxonomy): Eukaryota > Metazoa > Arthropoda > Insecta > Coleoptera > Scarabaeidae > Diorygopyx > Diorygopyx duplodentatus. Next base: position 2,772 of record JAWQRJ010002411.1, on the reverse strand, counting down.
ACCAGATGAGAGGTTTGATTACCTGTGCGAATACTTTAAACCAGCAAGGTAAGTCTAAAAACCAACAATACCTGTTGTTCCATGCTTTAAAATAAGTAACGAAAATACATAGTTTTTGAATTGTGATAACTAAGTTGTTGTGTTATATACAGGTGTCCCAAATTCGATGCTCACCGTTGGTATCTTGAAAACGGAAAGAGATACAGACTCGGTTAAATGGAACAATATTCGCTTACTAGATATCCAGAAAAAAATGTAAATCATCATTTTCTTCAAATGTGAATATTTTCCACATTATTTATCGTATCAAAAAATTTCGGGGGAAATAGTTGTCATCAAAACATTCTGCAGGATAGATAATAAAAATATTTTTTACCTTGCACCAATTTCGAGAAATGATCCTAAGTTGTATTTTTTTAAGAAAAATCATATTCCACACAGATTTTCACCCACATCACACTATCCAGGATCAAGAACTATGTTTTGTTTTCAAAACAAAACAGTGCATATCTGGTAAATATCTATTACATATTTATTATCACCTGGTATTTCTTTTGTGCTTTAGTAGATATAAAGAAAATAGATTTTTGGAAAAAGCAGTCCCGCTCAAATTTAATACGTCAATAAACTACAAGAAAAGGAAACGTGGAAGCAATAAACATGGTAACAATGAACATGGAAGCAATAAACATGGTAGCAATGAACATGGAAGCAATAAGCATCGTAGTAGTAAACATAATAACAAGAAACATAGTAACAATAAACATGATAACAATAAACATGGTCAAAATAAACACTATAACAATAAATCAGAATTTTCCTACAAAAGATGTTCAATATGGGGGCTGTTTACTTCTAAACATTTGGTAACACGCTTTTCGACACTTTTTCTACAATTCATTAATTGACGAACACTAACGGAGTTAAAAGCCTGTATGACACTTTGTTGGAAATCATTAATACTGTTATAAATCATTCCGTATATCGCATGTTTTATATGGCCCCACAGGACAAAATCTACTTGGGACAAATCCGGAGATCTCGCTGGCCATCGTATGGGATCATTAGTTGTAATCCACCGATTTCCATATCTTGTTTTTGTTCTCTCCTCTTGAATTGGTAGATCATCTAATGCATCTTCAATATCCTGTTGCAGCAGTTCGAGATATCTGTTTGAGTTAAGTGTTTCGTTAAAAAAAAACGGGCCTATTAAACGGTCTCCCAAAATGCCGCACCACACGTTAAATCCAAATCGTGACTATCGAACTATTTTTGGATTTTCATTATTCCAGTAATCCTAATTATACTGATTGTGTAAATGCCGTTGTTTGTAAATCGACTTTCATCACTACAAAGAATTTGATTAGGAAAAGTGAAATCATTTGCAATTTGATCGAGCTAGCATCTACAAAATATAACTCGCCTTTCATAATCAGTTTCCTTCATTTCTTGGCATATCATTGGGTGACATTTATTTTTCTTTAAAATGCAATCAATGCACGGTGTTCCTTGCCGTACCGCGCTCAGTGGAGATTTTTCTTACTGAGGTGGTAGTCTCAATATTAACCACGGCTAGCACATCTATTTGGGCATCTTTATTTTCTTTTTGGTATGTTGCAGAACGGACTGCAGTAAAGCACCCACCTTGAAATTGGTTTTGGGTGAGTCGGCGAAACACAGTTCTATAAGGCTGCTTTCTATCGGGGTATAAATTTAATATTTATTTACTGCCGTAGTTGAATTTTGATTGCACCTTATGTAGGTAACAAACATATCCGTTTTTTCATTTTTGAAAACGCCATTATCAATATAGAATATGAAAAATTATCGGCAACTGCAATTTATTACACGAGAGTGGTTTAACAATATTATTAACAGATGTGTAATCTTTTGTTTCAATCATGGATAGTGTGATGTGGGTTCAAATCTATGTGGAATATAATTTTTCTTCACATCTCTTAAACTATGAAAGATAAATACCTCTAACCTTATATTGTTGGAAAGGGAAAAAATCAGGTAATTTAATAATGTCAAAATCAAGTATGGTCTCCATTTAAAAAATAGAACTTTGAAAATCATTTTTATAATCTATCCTACATACTGTTTTGATATCTACAACTTTTTCCCTCGACATTTTTTGATACGATAAATAATATGGAAAATATTCACATTTGAAGACAATGACAATTTTCAGTTTTTTCAGGATATCTAGTAAGCGATTAATTTTTTTTGAAAAACAAAAGAAGGTCTGAGCAGCTTAGATAAACCCCCCCATATTGTTCTAGTTAACCGAGTCTGTATCTCTTACCCTTTCCAAGATACCAATGGTGAACATCGAATTTCGTATACACCTGTATAGTCTGACTTTAGAAGTCAAGGTTGAATGGTTAGTAAATCTTGAATTCTTAAAATATATGCGATGTTGTCGCATTTTCCTAAATATATTAACGCAGGTTTCGTTAATATTGAAAAAAACTGAAGGGTCATATGTAGTGCCTTTAAGATTATTCCTGAAACTACTAGATGTATCAACTTCTTTGGTAATAGTACAACTTTATAGGTAAAGGCCCATAATTTAATGCGATTAGCCGACGTTGCCAAATCGATTTCCTTCACAAAAACCCAACTGGTTATCAAATAGTATGTACACATACTTATAGGTATGAATTATACCTAATATATATTTACTACTAGGGTCGATCAATAAGTAAGGTTACAAAATCTGCAGTGAAACATAGGGATTTTGTAACCTTATTTATTGATCATCCCTCG
>JAWQRJ010002410.1:0-13578 GCA_033557515.1 Diorygopyx duplodentatus | reverse complement strand
GTATTAATTAACTCTCCAGTTTTAAAGAAAACTAGAAGCCCGCAATTTAGGCTGAGTAATAAGACGGATGGATGTCCGGAGTCTCTGGGAAAACTTACTTTTAAATAGAGCAACAAGAAGAGGCACCTTGAAAAATTAAAGTTGGATTACGGAAGTTAACTATATCGGACGTGAAAGATAAGTTAGTCAATTTAATATTACAAGACACTATATTTTGCAAAAAAAAAACATAGACAATTTTGTAATAAGGGACATGAACATGGAAAGGACTTGAGAAGGACTATATTTACGCATGATGTTTTTGTGGTATATTAGCAGCTGATAATTCCTTAATGGCACATTTAGGAATTATAACTTCCAACAAACAACACAAATTCCAACTAGGTGTGCTTTAAAAACTAGCGACGCAATAAATATATAATTTTAAATTTTCGACAAAAGGTATGTGAATCCAATTAATTCAGTGTTTACTCATGTTGCAATTGACAACGGCAAACGGATACAAAGGTGTTGCCGGCAGCTGTGGTAACTGCAAAAAAAATCATTACATTTTTTTATAAAGGCTTTTGAAAATATTTGTTTTAATTGCTGCTGCTGCTACTATATGAAAAATGTCTTGCTTGAAAACATTTTTGACAAATATTTTTTGAAATAGACAACATTACTAAAATAGTTAGTCTTCCTTAAATAATATTACTAATAGATTAGTTGCATAAGAAGCTAATTTATTAACTTAGGGAAATACAAGCTGTATTACCTTAAAAATAATTGTAAATAATTGTAAATAATTAATAATATTGAACTTCAACAGGACAAATGTAAAGAACGCTACGCATACGAACAATGAAACGACATTTTAATAAAAGAAAAGCTTTTTTAAGTTGAACTTTTAATAATAACTTGAACAAAATCACAGATGGTTTGCTCATAGGTATACCAGTTCATTGTATTCTAGTCCATATATTCTTAAATTATAATTAACACCAGCACATATAACTACTGACTACCACTTTTTGTCAAAACATAATATTAAACCATTATAAACCTATTAAATAGAAACAGTTCTAAAAAGTATTTAACTTGCCTGGTACACTTGTGCAATAAGTTGTACATTGTGAATTTTAATACTCTCTGCGATTAGATGCAGGTAGCTCGACCAAATACGTCGGAATTATTTCACATGGAATTCTGCTCGCAATTACTTACCTACGCATAGTTTTTGTGCAGGTATTTGCTGTTTATACGCGTCGAACATTAAAGTAGTCGTAAAATTTCTAATTTCCATGTAACTAGCCGTGTACGAGCATGTATGTATTCAACAAATTACATAAATTAAATTTATGCGCGCTTTGTCAGTAGTATCGTGACAGTTAACCATCAGCTAATAAATTATCTGGGCGTAGTCAGTATCTGGTAAACAAATTTATATTAATTACGAGTCTGTCTGGGCTCTAGAGGAATTTTCGTTATTGACCGTAAGCGCAGAAATTTCATAGCGAGATACTCGGAACTCTGAGGTATTTCAGAGTATGCAAAGTAGACCATAGTTCGAAGTTAATAACTACTAAAAATGGAAAAACTCAACGATTAAGAAAAAAGAGAACACAATAAATTTGCAATTAAATGCGTTTTACAAGAGATGGGAGGATGAACTGTAGTTCGCAAAATGGTGACGAAATTAAAAAGTCGTCCTATAGTATCTATAATTATATGAGAAATGCTGGACCTAAACTAAAAACAATTTTAACTCTTTTAATTGGCTGTCTAATTGATATAGGAAGATTTACGTTTCAATTTTACGTTAAAATTGGGATACAAAACTGGCGCAGTGGGTAGGATAAATATACTGACAAGGACAAGAAAAAAAAAGACTGCGACAAAAAAGTTCAACTTGGCGGATCCTTCGGCAACAGTCACGTTCAAAGTTAATGGAGATGTGTAGTACGTAAAATTGATTCAAAAAATAATAAACTTAGTAGAAGCTTATTTAACTTTCCACCAACAACTAACAGTTAACCACAAGAACCATCTAAGCAAAGCTTAGACAGTAGTCAGGAAAAAATTCAATAAAAATTCAATAAATAAATATAAATATAAAAGAAAGGACAAAATATAGTTCCTTTCTTATTTCTTTGTTAATATATTTACACGTTTCGATTTTTGAAAAACCATCATCAGTCGAAAACTATGCAACACCAGGAAAAATGTTTAAACATTATGTTACAGAAAAGGTTATTACGATACGTACAATATATAAAATAGATTATAAATATTAATATTACAATTATGTAAGTATTCTAAATCATTATGGTTGAAAACAGAAACATTTAATAACTTTATGAGTAAAAAATAAAAACGAAACGAACACACGTGCTGATATCTATACAATGAATAAATTTTTTATAAAATGTATACGTACTTAAAAGTGGTTTGGATCTAAATATACATATATATATATATATATTGGAAAAGCGTTAAACCTTATAAATCTAGACAAGCGCAACAACTTTACAAGAATTTCAAACATTATAAACATGAAAGGAGTGAATAGGGGTTTCTAATCAAAGTTTATTGTTCGTTCAGGAGTGTTTCATCGTTACTCCTATTATTTTTCTGTCTTTCAATTTCTATGTATTCTTGGAAGTCCACTTTCTTGCCTTTATTTACAGAGTGAAGTATTTTCGCATTTTCAAAGTCTCTACTGTGACCCGACATGTTTCCATTCGTTGTTTGTAAAGAGTTGAAGACGGTTTGGTTTTATGTCCTTGTATACGTTTTGATAGTTTGCGACCTGTCTAACCAATGTAAAATTAATCACAATTGTGACATTGCATTGAGTATATATAATTTTTTTCCGTAGAATGAATTTTTTTGTTTATAATTTGATAAGTGTTGCAAATTTTGTTATTTATTTTGTATACAGGTATGATATTATAATTTTTCAAAATGTTTTTAGCTTTCAAATTAGTATTACTAAAGGTCAGAGATCTAAAACAGTGTATATTTTTTTCGTTTGAAGGTTGATGGGATAGGAAAAGAGTGTAAAAAGGGAATAATTTTTTTTATTATTTGTTTGTGAATTGGATTATGGATGCATTTCAAATGGAGAGTTATCTTTAGCCAGTTCAAAAATAAATTGTATTTCTTCAGTTTTTGACACCTGTGATAGTTGAATATTCGAAATATGAAGGAACGGAATACCGCTATTTTTTGTGAAAAGTAGTGAAGGATTGGTAGGGTATGGTGGAATGTACGTAGAAATGTACGTAGGGTTTTTAAATATTTCAAAGATAGGAGTGTTATTGTCATTTAAAACAGTTAAATCCAGGATGTTAATTTTTTTATCTTACATTATAGGACTTTGGGGTCAGAGGGAAGGCACGAGAGCTATAATATGAGGTGATCGATCTGATTGGGATTTATTTTTTATGTAACTTAGGTAAAGAGTATAGCGCGGGTATGGAAGGGTTCATGGGTATGAGTGAGCTCAAAGGGCAATGGTAAATTTTGATGATGGTATCTTTGTTTTGATTAATGATTTGTTTAGTTTTTTGAGTTATGTTGTCTAAGGCAGCGTTTCTCAACCTTTTTTGGCCCTCGGACCTATAAAATTTGCGAAAAAATTACGTGGAGGTGTTGGGTTAGGCTGAGCAGTAAAGTTTTTAACAAAGAAACCTTTGCCTAGGTATTAAAGAACTACTACATAAGTTAATTGCAACATGTTTGTTATTATTTACCTACAATACTATTTAAATGTAATGATATGTAATTATTATATATAAGTAAATAAATCTTTGCCGATTTCTAAATTTATTTTTGATTACCGTCGTAGATGAAAATCCCGCTTCACATAAACATGTTGTTGCGAAGGGGACTAACATTTTCATTGCTTTCTCTAGAGATGGATATTTATTTTTAATTTTGATCCAAAATGTATCTACACATTGTCGAAAAACTTGTATTTAACATAATATCTGAACTAATCCCAAGGAGCGACTCATATTCTCTGTTAATTAAATTTAATTTACTACATATTATCATGTGTTTTGAAAGGATTTGTTATTCACAAATTCCTTTCACACGTAATTTTGTCAGATGGGAAATATCTTTCGACACTATTATTTAAAGATTGTAAGTGTTGCCCAATGATTATATTTAATTTTGATAAGTTTAATTCATGTTGCCAATTAACAAAATCAAAATAATTATTAAATAATCCAAGAAAGGATGAAATTCTTAATTAAATCAGTAATACAGAATTTTCTAAATCATTAATTATTAAATATATAAATATTATTATTATTTACTTAATCCAACCGATATTTTTTTCTTAAATCCATCTATTTTATTAAATAAATGAAACGCATTACAGTTCCTTGTAAACTCAAATTTAATCATTGGTATTTGAAAATATATCACTTAAATATGCAAATTTTGCTATCCATTCTACATCAGACAAATGATTTCTTAAATGATGCTTTTCCTCTATGAAAAATATTTCTACTTCGATCCTTAATTCAAAAAGCCTGTAAAACAAACTTAATAATATAATAATAATATAATAAACCATATTAGCCGCTTCATGGGACACACCTACGCAGTTTTTCCATTCTAAAGTGTTTAATAACATAATAATTATGAAACCAATTCTATACTACACAATAATTCTTCTTTTATTCCTTCCAACATAAAATCAATATATCTGACGTAGCAAATGAATACAGCCTTTTTAGAAACATCGCATGATTGATCAATTTGTATTGTAAAAAATCTTGATTCGTTTATCTTGTGTATTCCAGATTATGGATATTCCACATTCTGGTATTCCAAATTCACTGGTATTCCAGATTCTCTGATATTTTTTCTATTATTCTCATAGTATAATTAGATAAGGGAATCGATTTGCTTTTATCAGCATCCGAGGATCCAAACATTTCTAAACAAACGTCTATTAAAACTAGTTTTATTACATTTTCTCCAGTGGTAAATGATTTTTTTGGTTTTAGCAATCCAAAGTGCAACTAGGTATGAGAATTTTAGTAGTGACTTATTCTGAACGAAGTGTAGTTTAAATGGTTCTGTTTGTAATAATCCTAATTCTCGTTTTTTACGCTCAAAATATGCACACGGTTTATTTTCCAGTTCGGAATGTTTAGACTTCAAATGTCGCAACATTTTTGATGGTCTCATAGCATCATTTACAAAAACTTCATGGCAGATGATACACATCGGACGTATATCATCGTCCGTAGATTTGGGCCAAAGAATAAAGCCATATTTTAAATATTCATGGTTGTAGTGCCGAATAAAAGGTTTTATCTTTTTTTTCTGGTGGACACCCAAGTTCCAACCTTCAAAGGCCAACCCTCAAACACAAAATTATGGATTCTAGATCCTAAAATTGTGGCATTAACGTAAAAACTATCGTACAAAATTTTATTATCATTATTGTTTTAATAAGATTTTTTTTAACGCGGACAGATAAAAATCTCCGAGGACCGGTCAAATTTTTTCGCGGACCGGTGTCTGTCCGCCCAACCAGCGGTTGAGAAACACTGGTCTAAGGGATTCTTTTTTATTTCCATGTAGTTATTTGTTGTCATGAAATCCATGGTTTTTATAATGTAATCATCTTTTATTTTCATCATTATTTTATATATTTTAAGATGTATCATGTAATAAAATAAATGAAATAACCTTTATTTCATGTAACATGTAATAACCTATTTTAAGATTTCGGCTAATGATGTTTTTTTTAAAACCGAAACAACCGGTACCGTAAACCCTATTAATCACGCCAATCTTGTATGTATGTATGTGTGTATGCATTCCGCATATCCGGAAAGCGATTGAGATATGTCTCGACTTTCACTAAAATCATTTGATATATAAATAAAATTGTGAGGAAAACACATGGAAACCATCGACACAGAACAACTGGCGGGATCTATCGGCAGGCAACGAAACAGTCTTAAAGAAGCGTGCCCCAAGGTAACCGCATATGGAAACAAAACAGTGGTTTTTGTGTTTTACCCGCGAGAAATTGATTGAGATAGGTGTCGTTTATAATAGATATCGTTTTAAGATAAAAAAATTAGTTTTTGCTTATTATAGGTAGGTTGCGGATACAGGTAGCCATCGTGTACTGGTCGAACGGAACTAGCTTGGTCTGTTAGATTTACATTTCACCACACGATGACGGCACGAAAACTAAGAGACCGGCAAGCTCTGTCAGGGGTGGGAAACAATGTTTTTTGTGTTTCCATCCAACGAGCGAGCTCGGTCTTTCAGGTACTATATTAATAAACAAGCAAAAAACGAAGTTTATTTTCGCCTTCTACATTGTTTAACTCTCTTGTAAGATGGACCTATCTAACAAAAATAAATATAAGGCAATCAACCACCACCTAACATCATATGCAGGGTGTTTCAAGTGCAGAAACATGGCTTCCTTTTCAAGAAACAAGATACTCAATCTGCAAAATTAATTTAATTTTTTTGCGACAACTCAAAATCTAGGAAGCGGATCTGAGTGAAAATTTGCGATAATCCGTTTTCGAGAGTGAACGATCTGGGAGGCTGACTTTCACTCACAAATTGTGCCCAAACCTTTTAACTGTAGACGTTTCAGCAAAAAAAAGTAAAGGCTTTAAAAAAGGTAACTTATAGTAATTCTCTAAAATGCACCATCTCTGAGATGGTGTAACAAATTTTCTGAAAGAGATAGGATTTTCTGGAAATCCCTAATGATTTTGCTGTACCACATTCACTGCATAACATTCAAAAGGTGCTGCGTGAGTGAATCCTCAGTCGTTACTGCAGAATTCATCTCTTTAATTTTCATTAGCTTTTATATTTGTTCTTGCACTTTGGCTCTTCAATAAGACATCTCTTACTATACCTGTTTCATAACTTTATTAATTAATTAATTAATTAAAAAATTTGAGCACAATTTGGAGTGTAAATTGGCGCCACCAGCCCCATCTACAAACAATTAAAATTTATGTAGATATTGAGATTATTAATTAATAAATAATATTGATTAATAGATAATATTGTTATCAGATTCGAAAACAGATAAAATTGTCGCAAATTTTCAATAGGATACAGCACTAGATTTTTAATTTTGTAAATTGAACACCCTATATTTTGAAAACAAAGCGTCTTAAACTACATTTATTTTTGACGCGTCCATCGATTCCTAAAGTTTCTGTATTTGAACGAAAACCAGCCCTGTATAAAAATATTGTACCATGCGCAGGAAGAAAGGTGAGCAGAAAAGAAAAGAACAACACAAGCTAATTTACTTCATTAAGGAACTATTTTCAAAATGAAACATCCTTGCCCATTTTAGACTGCCGCAACTGCGATACAATTAAATTTAAACAACAATGAATATTAATACCACCGCAATTATAGCCAACACAAGAAAAGAAAAATGGATGGCATATTCAATCCAGGGCAGATACTTTAAAGAACTGCATACTTCTGAAAAAGAATTAATTAAATGTTTTGCAGGTGGTTCCCTCTTTTCTAGGACAGAAGGATTTATAACATCTATACAAAGTAAAGCAATAATAAAAACTGCTGTTTCGTTCATTTTTTGGGGAACAGCAACAACTTAATTTCGATATAAATTTTATTCTGAAGCGATAATTGAGGGCAAATATACTGTACTATAACGCTACACGATTCTAGTTGGCCATGCAGCAAAGAAAACAAGTTATTTGAGATGACGTAACCCAAAAGATATGTTGAATTTTCGATTTTTGTAGAGAAGGTCATCGATTCACACCCGTCTTGCGGCTACTGAATTTAATGTTGATTGTATTTTATTTATTGCAGCCTCTATCCACGTAAATTTATTGCCATGCCTTTAAATTAACTTATCATATCATCTGTATATTTCACAATTTATATACGACAATAGAAGCTTTAATGGAAATAATTATAACATGAAGTCCGTGCCCCGATTTTTTATTATTTATTACGTGAAGTAAATTGGATCAGTTTTCTGTGTGTGTAATGTACGTGCAGTTTTCAAATCAATGATGCCTTTATGAATATTAATGATTGCGGGTCTGGAATAATTTGAATAGGAATTATTAAACACCGATTCTTTTATAATCTTAAAATATTCATCACGGTTCGTTGGAATGTTTAATTAAGAAGCTTAGTCAATAATTACTGTACTATTAAATGTGATTGACGTATGTAGGACTGTCCGCCATTTGTAAAGAGTATTTATCTATTCAGGAAAGAGTGAAAGTGGTTAATATGATAAATTAACGTACTGATAAAATACTAAATAAGTTTCTTGTTGAAAATAGATTTAATGACCACTAATCTGTCATTCCAATGATTATATAAAAAACACAATTTCTGTCAAATATGCAAGAGAAATTGTATATTCTCTCATTAATTATTATAGAAGATTTTTCTAATAGAAGACAACTGGATATTTTAAAAAAGCACATCTGCCCCGTTTATTTTTATTTCCCCATCTGCGCAGTAAGAAAACAACGAAAAGCACTTTAAAATATAAGCTGCACACCCTTTTAAGCAATATTTCATTCATTTCGTGGAAGGGATGCGCGACGACTGAGGAAAAAGTAAACTTAAACACTGGCGTCTCAGTTAAGGAGCTGGAAATAAAACCACAGAATCCAGACGGCGGCGGGGATCTTGATCCTCCTGCCAGAAGGAGTGCCGGCGTACTACGTCAATTTTTCATTGCAGATTTCCAAGAGGAATTGAGACACTGAGCGTAGCCTGTAAATCATCGCCAGCACCTGTATCTGTGTTATTAGCGTCTGGTCTTGTGTTAAAATCGTAATGGAATCGTGCCAGCGCGATGGGTAATCATGCAGATATCCTTAACTTCTGCACAGGACAGCTGTTCTGCCGAATGGTCTACTTTTAAAGCGGATTGGTCAGGTTGTATTGAAGAGCAGATATAGTGCCATCGAATGAAAGAAACTGCATTAATCGACAAAAGCTTGTCTGTATTAACTGAAAATTATTCGTTAGCTACACACTTTCTCATATTACTATATACCGATCACAGCCAAGGAAGGAGAGAGAAAATAATCAGAGCTTGATCGATCTGGAGATCTTAAGAAAAGTAAAAGTAGAAATAGTATTTTTTCACCTATGAATAAAAACTTTGTAAACATTTGCAAAGTTTTGTAAGGAAATTTCCAAGGCTTGCTAAATGTTAATCTTAAATAACTTTGGAGTGCCATAGGAAGCTCCAAAGGAAGCGTTTTAGGACACTCCTTCATTTGAACTACATTTGAAACTCCCTTTAGAGTTTGGTTAAACGTTGTTGTATGCTTTCGCGGCCGAGGTTTGATTTCCTGGTAGAATTATGTGATGGGTTAGGATTTGGGTCTTGAAAAAAAAAATTAATTACACACGGCGTTCATAATGCGCACTCATTATCAGTATTAGTATTTTAGGCGCAATAAAGAGCCAGGTCTAGGCATGTTTTTAATATTCTGATGCTCGCAAATAAATAAGATCTTTTGAAGCATTTCCCGGGCGGTATGTGAATGAAAGATAAGTCGCGTATAATAAACTCACAACTGGTATAAATTATGTTTCCATTACTACACGTTGCCTTAGAGAAGACTTCTGGTGACATTCCACTTAGTCGGCACAAATTTCAACATCATCCGCAGATAAAAACGTAACGCAATACCGTCTCCATTTCGTCCTTGTTTTCTCAGAGTACTAGGCGAGAGGAGCTTTTGGGTGGGATTGTGTTGTCAAGAAGATAATCAAATTTGGAACGCCGTGCTTCCACCCGTTTTTAAGGCCCGGCCGGCGACAAAGAGCAACTCTCATTAGTGGACCTTTCAGTTGAACTGCACCTCCCGCCGCTGGGCGCAGACAGTTTTCATTTCAAGGAAACTCACGTAAAATTCGTCCGCATGCCCCCGAGGCAACTGCCAGCGGATTGTCGCGTACACTCGGCATACCATTAACGGAGTTCCTTGCAGACTCATTTTCCAGCTGCAAGCGAACTTTTTATTGCACAAATCATCGAATTAAAGAGCGTTTGGCAAAGCCGCACTGATATTGCTAGTAGATATTTGGAATATTGCAGTGTAGTAAAAGTTTTATTACACTTTCTTATTATTTATTTAAGAATTTGCTACAAATTAATTGGTGGAAAAACGAAAGATAGAAGTGCTAAAATGTTTCTAAAAATACCCAATAGTATAGAAGTTGTTACACAAATAAGTGAAAAGTTGCAATAACCTAACTATACGTAATTTTCATCCGTTAAATGGAATATTACTACAAACTCATTAGATGTTAGGAAAATGTATCCTCTATACTTTCTAGTTTGTTTGTTTTTTCATTTTTGCTTTACATTCGATTTTATTATAAGGAGGTGCGACATGTTTCCATTTTATAAGGCATTCATGTTATTTTTATACAGAAAATTTGCAAAGAAAGTGTGCATACACACTTATTTTGGTTTCTATCACTAATTGATTAATTAAAATAAATATAGGGTGTTCCATTAAAAGCACTTTATTGCGCTTTTCATTTGTGTTATTTAATATTTGATCTAAACTCTCATTGATTAATGTGGATATTGTCTGAGCATTAACCCTACTTGCTACACAGCATTCGATTAAATATGGTTCATATTAGTTACTGGATGTAAAATTCCAATTACAACGTTTACAACAAAGCGGCCCATTACATCAGTAGTTTCGTTCGCAGAAATCCATATGTAATTATCGGATATCTTCGATTTATTCCATCCATTACTTTGGAATAACATTTGGCCATATGATGTCTTAAGGTTGGGGGACAGTAAATATGCATATTGTGCATTTTTCTAGAAAACCTTTTTAAAATAGGATTATCCTATTTAGATAGGCAATGTTTGCAGCAGCAAAATCGTGACGTTAGTCAGTGTAGAAGTTGCCTTTTACACCTTGCTCTGCTCCTAGTACATGTTTCTTGGATTCCACATTGATGCAAATAGCTTGCTTTGTGACACTGCAGATTAACATCGCATAGTTAGCAATCCAAACTGGTAGATATGTCGAAGAAGGTCCAGCAAGAGATCGCATTGTGAACGACTAAAATGATTCAATTCAAAATGAAAAATTCCCAACTCAAGGTTAATTTAACTAACTTAAACGCACCCGTGAAATCTGTAATCGATTTTGAAAAAAAAACACTTCTTCAACGTCAAGATCAACCGACATAAAGTAGTAAAATAATAAGAATCAAATCAAAAATTCAAAAGAAAAATTACTAGCTAAAACTTAATAGAATGCGATGAAAAGAAACAAAATTGAAAAAGAAAACGTGGTTGTACACATGCACAATTTTGCTCTCAACATCAATATCAACCGAGATAACAGGCGTTGCATCAGTGTAGCTTTACATGAACAGACTGCTGTCTGTTTATTAACAATTTCAGTATCCTTCCAAACTGAGAAGGCATTGAAAAAATTGACCTAAGAATAAATGCAAACTACCTTTATTTCTGAAGATACGCCGCCTAACGTTTTCTGGTCACTTTCTGTTTCTTTTTTATTTATTCCTTTATTTAACACGTAAAATTAGAGGTTGACGTGTTCTGAGATAAATTGGAAATCTAAATTCTTCCTTGAGTTCACTCGATAACTAAGTACAACTTATGTAAATTGCAAATTTACGAAAGTTGCGCTACAAAAGTCGCATTTGTTACAAGAGCTAATAATGAAAATATTAAGATATACATATAAAATGTTTTAACAAAATTACGTTGACGTGATTGGGTGGAGCACTTTATTTGAATAATAATTATCATTCTTAATTATCCTAATAAACAGGTTTCAATTGAATTGGCGCCATTTCAAGTTTGCATATAACTTAAACTAAAAGAATATTTTGTTGCATCCCAGAACAAATCGCGCTTTAGAACTAGCGAAAAGTTGATCAACTTTTACTTTAAAATAAGTTACCTCTCAAATAAAGATTCAATTGCCAAATCATTTGTTGCAATTGTTGCATTTGTATTTAAGCATATGAACTATTTTAGAATCAGACTTGAGGAATGTATGAATGAATATTTTCTTCCTCACGGGGATTGAGAATTTACCGTTTAAATGTTTTCTAAACCTTTATCATTACAAAGGGTTAAAAAACAAAACATCGCAACGTGAATTCGCGAAATCACAGCCAACAACAAAGTCAAATTATATATGTAATCCATAAACATCAAATTCACCAAATATATATTCTCTGCAATTTTCATATAGTGGGCATCTAAAAAATTCAAAACGGAAATAAGTAAACCACAGCTTATCTTTCTCATTTGGTTTAATGAACGTCAGTCGTCTTCCTTGTGCTAATCCTTTTGATATTATTCGAATGCTTAGAAATCCACACACGGTTAACTAATGTCTAAAAGAGAGAGATTCTTCACAGGCGTTACGATATCCATAAACTTCTCAGTCATAAAATGAATACATTGTTTCTCCATAAGAGGTTTTTCGCGATAAATTTCTCAAAGTCAAAGACCATGAGAGAGCTTGTTCTTTTCCGCATCTAAAGGTGAGTTTTCGTCGGTCGATTTCGCAGTAATTACTCCTGAAAAAAAAAATACGAACCCAACGGTGTACCAGAATTTCTTCGAAATTGACCATATTTAAATTGTTATAAAACAAAAACTAAATGCAGTATCTCGAAACGACTTTCACTACGGTGAAAGCCCAATGCTAGTACTATATAAAACAGGGCTTTCGTCGTCGAATTTTCACGCCATCACATAGCAATTAAGCTAATTATAACACGCTGCACGACTTTTCTTTTTCCTAGTTTATTCTACAAATTGTGTGGAGGAAAAGGGCAATTTCAACATTTTAATAATTACGTCGCATAGAAAATTATTTACTCTTTCTAAATCTGTAACAAGTAATGGTATTTAAGTTCCAGGAAACGTTTTTTTTTGCAAAATATCGACGGTGTCGGTCTGTCGGTTCTCTCTTTCTATTTTCAGCAATAAAACTCCCAGCCACAAAACGACTATATTGTTTCCCCATAAGACATTTTTCGCGATAACTTTCTTAAAATCAAAGATACCTTGAATCTTGCACCGCGAGAAAGCTTGTTCGTTTCGACATCTAAAAGTGAGTTTTCGTCGGTGAACTTTCCAGTAATTACTCCAGAAAAAAATTGCGAAACCAACGGTGTACCAGAAATTCTTCGAAATTGGCAATATTTGGATTATTATAAAACAAAAAATAAGTAAAATATTTTGAAACAACTTTCATTACGTGAAAGCCAATGCCAGTGCTATATAAACCAGAGTTTTCGTCGGTCGAATTTTCACGCCATCACAGGCAATTAAGCTATTTATAACACTCTGCACGACATTTCTTTTTGGGAGTTGTTCATGTACAGAGAATATCTCTAAGAAATCGTGATATAGTTGCGGGTATATATCTTGGATATATATATATACAGGGTGTCCGGTAGGTAGATGTAGATATTTTAAGGAACGTTAAGGGGGCTCGCTGTGAATATTCTGGACCACATATGCTTATGTGCAAAGTGTCATGG
>JAWQRJ010002409.1:0-13581 GCA_033557515.1 Diorygopyx duplodentatus | reverse complement strand
ATTTTCAAAAACATGTCTATTGTGTTTTGACAGTGCTTTCTTTAGTTCTAAAAATTTTATTTTAGTCAACTTGTTCCATTTTTTACTATTCCCTTTATTTACCGATGTAATAATTAGATCGCTAAATAAATGTAATGATAAAATATCATATTGCCAACCCATGCAAATATTATTCTACTTTCAAATCACGTTAATATGTTCAAATTCGTGTTATTGCAATAATTCTACGGGGGTGTGTCCGTATTTTATACAATTTTCTTGGAAGCATAACTCTTTCGCCTTAATATTATGTGATAGACTGCAGTTTTTGGTAAAAATTATATTATTTCGTATAAAAATCGTATTATTTGTTACATTTAATATATTGAGTACTTTGTAGACCGAGATCGATTTATCAGATTCGTCTCTCTCTTTGACTGTTCGTCTCAGGCCTTCTTTTGTTTTTCCAAAAAAATGTATCGCCTACTAGATATCCTGAAAAACTGAAAATTGTCATTTTCTTCAAATGTGAATATTTTCTATATTATTTATCGTATCAAAAAATTTCGAGAGAACGGGTTATACATATTGACACATTCTGTAGGATAGATCATACCAATATTTTTTACCTTGCACCAGTTTGGAGATACGGCCCAAAGTTGTATTTTTTTAGATGGAAACCATAGTTGATTTTGACACTATTAAATTACTTGATTTTTTCCCTTTCCAGCGATATAATGTTCAAGGTATTTATCTTTCATAGTTTAGGAGATATGAAGAAAAATCATATTCCATACAGATTTTAATCCACATCACAGTATCCATGATTGAAACAAACGGAAGGGTATAATGATTTTTAGTAATCAGCATGCTTTGAAATAATTTTATATTTTTAACGTTTCTATTCGTCGACCGGCTTCGGTGTCATAGTTCCATCATCATGGACAGATATGGACTTTTTGATTACAAAGTATCATTATAAACTAAAATTAAAATCACGTATTAAATTATTGTGTACTTAAGGTTAAGAGTAACTTATTAATCTTGATTGGTTGTATTGTACATCGATGAAATTTAATTAGATGATAAAACATTTGAAGTTACTTAAAAATAAGAATTAAAGTTTTTCTAAAAGCCATGCTTGTTTTGCTGAAGGCTGGGCTCACAATGTTAAACGGACATCTGGTCGAACAAGTTTTATATGACAGTAGGTATATAAATAGTATCCGCGCGAATAATCTGAATTCTGAATTTAAAATTATAATTTGACTCCAAAAAATAATTACATTGTATAAGTTATGTTTATAACAGTTATATGATTTTAGAAATTTAAAGATAGAAACATATACCTATTATTAAAATACAGATTTTTAATAAAATAAAATAAAATGGTGAATATAAATTTAAAAATTATTAAATTATAGAGTTGAAGAGAAATTTCAATCGTCAATTAATAAATTATGTAAAATGGCGGAATATGGTAAAAAAAAGTTTAAATTTATTGACGTACTAAATTTGAGCAGAACTGTTTTTTCAGAAAATCTTTTTTCTTTGTATGTTTTAAAGCACAAAAGATAATACATAGTTTTTAATCATGGATAGTGTGATTAAGTGTGGGTTAAAGTCTGTGTGGAATATGATTTTTCTTCATATCTCCTAAACTATGAAAGATAGATAGCTTGAAACTTATATCGTTGGAAAGGGAAAAAATCAAGTAATTTAATAATGTTGATATCAACTATGGTTTCTATTTAACAAAATACAGCTTTGAGTCATATCTCGAAACTCGAAACTGGTGCAAGGTAAAAAATATTATTTATTATCTATCCTACAGAATGTTTTGATATCTACTTTTTCCCTCGAAGTTTTTTGATACGATAATTAATATGGAAAATGTTCACATTTGAGGAAAATTGCAATTTTCAGTTTTTTCAGGATATTTAGTAGGCGATGCATTTTTTTTGGAAAAACAAAAGAAAGTCTGAACAGCTTAGATAAAGGCTCCCTCCCATATTGTTCCATTTAACCGAGTCTGTAGCTCTTACCGTTTCCAAGATACGCTTCCAAGATATTTAAAGCTTTAATTTTGTAAAGCAAACTTTTTAAGCTTCATGTAATGAAGTAATGACAATTAATTCACAACACAGAAGTGTAGAAGTCAGTAGTAAATATTTGTGAACCCAATTACGATTTATTTAACAGAGTTGTTCTGTGCAAAAAAATACCCATTGGAAAAATCTACGTTTTTATCGATGTACAAAATTTTTTCCTTGTCGACAGTTCGATAATTTTGTAGCACACATACAAAAGCGTTACTTCATTCCATTTTAATTGCACCATACATTATTTATCACGTACGGGCAACGCTAACAGCTGACAATAGCTGTGAGGCCGAGACCGCAAACCGTTCCAACAGATGTAAGTCGACGACTTATAAATTAGACTTTAACGGGAAACCATATATCCATAAACGCACACGTACTGACGCACACACGTAAATTCCCACCTATACGTACCCACCGTATTCACGCACTCGATGGGGTGTGGGTGTTTGTTAGCCCCGAACTGACCTCAAGTGTCCAAACAGCGACGTTTAGTATCGGTCAGCTGACAGTTGACGACGTGTTAGTCGAGTGCAGATACCGATCTGTCCCTTTTGTTCGTCGATGGACCCCCGCGCTTTCCTAAGATCGGCCTCTTTTCCAGATCCAATCCGTCGAAATAGGAGTGCGGTCATCTGCAGCAACAGTTGGCATGGAGCGAGGGTGGGACGACACTTAGATTTAGGTGATTTCTATCGACTGTCCCATGAGAAGTTAATGGGTTTCGGTCTTTTCAAAGGAACCTCTGGGAATGTTTATTTGAGTTTGATGAGTTGCACAAATTTTTGCAAAGCTTTAAATATATTTAGTGTAGTTAGTAAAGCTTCTTGATCTTCTATGCAAGAATACGAATATGTGTTGTAGAAGAAAGATATTGTTTTAATTTTTCAAAACTTCACCACTTTGAAGTTTTCCAAAATAACCATGGGAGATACTAAATGGGAAAAGACCAACGAAGAGATAGAGTTTCGTGATTATTTATTTTATAAGCAACAATTAGGCACTAACTGCCCCGTTAAGGGAATAACTTAAATGAATCACACACTTCCAGCGACCGATTGTAAAGATGTTGAAAAATAGGCGGCCAGGAGGTTATAACGTCTGTATACGGGGAAGTTGCAGTCGACCAAACGAGAGTTTGAAGTTCAGGACGCGTGATTTACCAGCTTGCACTAGTTGGGCGGCTGGGAAACGCGCCAGGGTTACTATTTAGTATGCGCAATAACATTTACATAAAATGTAGTGTAATAGCGACTCACTCTCGGGTCCCTTTCGGTTATGTAATGCGACGTAATTATATGCGACCTCTACAGCAGCCAGGATCAAATCGAAAAACACGTTTTTCTCTTCTGGTGTTGATGATATAATTTAGTTTTGGCACAGGAATGGAGGTATCTAAAAAAAAATCCGTAGGAAAGTTATAACATCTGATCTCAGAGTACCAAACTTTCCAAAGGTTATAACCTCGATAGGAAATAATTAAGCAACTTAACGCTTGATTTTGCTAATGGAAATAAATTATTAACAAAATTAAACATTACTTTCAATACAACTTTACGATAGCGTGCAATTGAATTGCCGTTACCTTTTAAAAGTTGACACAGAATCCATTAAACTCTAAAGGTCTTGTGCATTATTGTGTCGAGACGTCGACAGCACTTGAAATCGATTTCCTCCGGATATAACTGAAACCGCTCCTTCAGCAGACACTACCACAAAACAATCTGCCGGTGTCGATAGAAATCACTTGTTCTCGGACTTAACGTGCTGATAGCCGTGAAAGAAAACGACTTTATCAAGTGGGTCAATCAAATACGCTTTTCTTTATGGTTGGAGGTCTCTCCGAAAAAAAAGTTCCACCTATCTTTGCGTTATTCCCGCGACCAAAGCAGATTGTAGCAGGTTCCGGTACAGACGTAATCTCTTCTTCTTGGTTATGTGATATTGGTTTCCGTTCTATATTGCGCAGTTATTGTGAGTAAGAAGTACTGTTTCCGGCACCACAGTAAATCTATCAACTAGATGTTTCTTTACATTTTCCTGTCCTTTTCTGCGCCACGAAAGAAACATTTCGTTGGAATTCTCTTACATTAACACTTTTCAATCCGGTTTTGAAGACCGAAAAATAGATTTTCTCTCTGATGAACGGTTCATTTACATCCGGATACTTTAATAGCACGTTTGGCAGAAATTATAGACCGACACTGATTTAGTCAGCAATTATATTACGTCGATTTATTAATATATAAGCGCAAGAAGTGGTATACTTCTTGCACTTTCTGTGGCCGATAGTAAATTAGTGTACTAAAAATGGCGTTGGCAAAACGTTAAAGCTTCTGCGGCATTCAATTTTCCTCGTGTAAACGTGATTTAAGACGACAACGTAATAGAGAGATAAATATAAGTTCCAGGCGCTTAGAAAAAGAAATACCTAACGGAACTGGGAATTTATATCAAAATACTAAAGTGCGTTGGCAATATCAGTAGCCTTAACGGTTTTGGGTCATATATCATCTTGACTATAACTCATTTAATCAGTTTAGATACATTAGTACTCAGAATAAACTGAAATAAATTTTCAATTTACTTTTTCTTTCATTTTCTCGTCGCTTAATGATTTAAAGGCATTTACATCTACTGAGGCGTAATCAAGTTATAAACGTTCCAAATTACTTGTGTAAGTTTCTCTATTGTAAGCAAGAAATTTCTAAAGACTGTATTGCTAACTTGGAAAATCTTTTGTCTAATTCGTAAACAAAGTTGAACAAAGTTTCTTGTGCTTTATGTGCCATTGCAATTACAGATATCCTTCAGTTCATTATTTAGTCTCGTGTTTTAGCTAGTTAACAAATTTAAGTTATTATTTAGTTTTTTAGCTTATAATGTGCCAATTATCATCGCGATAGAAAAAAAACTACCATCAGCACAAACCCAGAAACAAAAACAAACACGAAGCGCGAACAAGCTAATAACGTCACGGCCACTCCTACCTATCTGAACTACAGTTACAGGGCCGCGTACAATTTGAATATAATGGTTCATTTGCAAATCGAAGCGACAACGTGTCGCCGATAAAAGCTCTTAAAAGAATCGCTTTAATTAGCGACTGCCACGGCTTTATTCTATCCGTTTCACGTTGCCGGCAATCTGACAAATTGTGCTCTGCTTATACTGGCGTTATCAGTCGATGGAATCGAAGCTGCCCCGGTAGTTTAATAATTCACTTGGAGCTGTGCGTGTGCAGAACACGAAATGGTGAACGGCAAAGACAGTAGTTGCCCAATTTGACACCAGAGAACGGCAATTACGAAATGGAGTGGGTAATCTGAGATAGACAATGTGTAATACAAATCTGTTGCGCATAAAACTTTATGGGAGGCACTAAACCGCCCACAATGGCATGGAAACGTACTCGGGGATTAAGTGTGAATCAGAGGTTAGAATTGCCGTACTCCATAAACAAAAGACCATAACACTGCGAATTGTAGTTTTCGAAAAAATACCTAAAATACTCATAATTGCCCAATAGGTGCAGTTAGAGCAGCAATTAAGAATTTAATATCACCTTTAGATCAACGTGCTTCTTGACAACAAAATAATTGGTTTCCACGTTTAGCCATATTTAATAAGTATAACATCACTACTGCTTCCAAAACACATAACACGCATGGCAAAAACGGCATATACTCCATAGTATGTAATGAATGTGGGGAAATCTACATAGGTGAAACTGGACGAAAACTAGGCATACGCATTCACGAATACAAAATATACTTCTACCTTACATAAACATAATGCCCAGACAGGTCATAAAATAGTCATCAAATAGAGTACCCAATGCGAAAATTTTACATGAAATAAAAAAGGAAGAAGATGGATTTATTGAAACAGATGGCAATTGAGAAGCATAAATTTGACAAAATATCTCTTCTTAATGAGCAAACAAACTTTGCCGAACAACCCTTATATTCTAGTCTTCGCCTTATTTAATCTTTTATTAGTATTTAGTATTTATTGGAGATACCTACAGTGACATCTGTTAGAGATCCCATTTAAGATTTCAACTTTGAAATCTTAAATGCAACAATAATCGTTATATTTTCAACAATAACGTACTGACAACTATTTCGATTATGCATTTGGAAGAATTACAGCATCACATTTATGTAAAATGTGGATTGCCAATCTATCACGGTGCAGTTGTAGTTCCCCACGCAATTTTCCATAATAACGTCTTTAACCAACATCAAGTTGCCTCAAACGTAACGATACAGTTCTTTGTTATCTATTTTAGTAACTAAACCACCTCCGTTGTTGTCTTTAACCTATTCTAAGCTAAGCGATGTCCTTTTCAGTTCTAACCGGCGACCACGCGGTTACTATTAAAGGAAACGACTTCGCAATCGTTTTCTACGTGCGAAATTTTTCACCGCGATACAGATCTGCAGTCGCACTTGCCTCGACGTGCTGCAAATGCCAATGCTAACGTAGCAGGAATAGCACCGATTAGATCTGGTCTACGTTACGTTACAGTTAATTGTCTTAATTATAATATTATTGTTCTTCTGCTTTTTTAACAGGTCAGCATTTATTATTTATAGATAACTCCTCAATTTGCGCCTGTGACATCATTATGCTGTAACCACCAACGTTTCGCTTTATACACGGGCAGTTTACATATACTTAATAATACTTTGATAACCGTTTACAGAAAACTATACTAATAAAATAGCTGTAAACCAGTATCGCGCAATAAAACTTTTATGTCCTGCTACGAAGAGTATATTCACGAAAGGTTACGAAATGTATAAAATATAGTCGACTTAAAGCATTGGAACTAATCTAAACTAGTAATAGAATAAATTCAGACGCTTCTTATAGGAAAGCAAATTGACGAGCAATTTGCAAATATCCCACCGATATCTCGGCCCGGAATGTTACTAAGCAAATAGGTGGCCATGAGAGTCTCGTACGCTCTAAGTCAGCCGAGCAAAGCTACGGTTATGAAAAAGCGTAGGCAGAGAGATTCGCGTAATAATAAGTTGTGCCTATCCTCTGCTATGTGAGTAGGTCTGCCTTTTGTAGTCTTTATTACCGCATGCCCATGGAAGGCACGCCTTGTCACACATCGCGAGACCGTGTTAGGAATAACACATCGGATCGATAAAACCGTCACGTTTGTTCGAGACTGCCGAACGGTTTAACTTCGAACGTTGAAATCGAAACTCTTCTCAGAATTTTCGAAAGAAATTGCTTTAACTGAGCAGTATAGTATTGGAGATACCAACGTGCAAGCAAGCGACGAACCCCACCGGTACCAGTAAGTGGTAGGTACGAGGAATTAGAGGTTAGTTTCACCTGGCGAATGTAGGGCCCAAAAAGTACAACGCCATGATTGATCCGATCACCTGTCATGGATGTTTTACGCAACACAATAATTAGTGAAATTGTAATTAAGATCGTATATTTTGATCCCCTGTTCTCAATCCTCTTGACTTTTACCTGTTATTTCAATTTTGAGATAGCTGTAACTTTTTAAGGAAGCATTTAGAGCTTATGAACATTATAAACATAAAAATTAATATTTATTACCATTTTTTGTCTTATTTTTGGTTGTAGATTGTGCTCCTGAAGATTGGCTAAACCTTTCTGTTACACCCTGTATATTATCACTGCATATCTAACAGGTCTTCGGAAGCCAATTCATAGCGAATCCTTTTGGAAACCAAATTGCCACTCCATGTGTTTCTAATCTAGTTTCTTCTTTTCCAATACGTAGACTTTCTGTTAAATTATTTTTCAGGTTCCCTATCCCGTATAAATGACCTTCCTAATCGTTCTACCTAAGCAAAAGGCAGTGGTTTGCAGGACTTCCATTGCAAGACTTGTTTAGGGCTTAAACAATAACAATAATGACCCTAAATTCTTCTTTACGTATTCATGTAATCTGAAATTTCTCTACGGATTTATTTAATTTAACGATATAAATAAAATAAATGAGTTAAAATCAATACCGTAATGTTCACAATTATGGTTATCATACAGGTTGTAATTCAAATTAATAAACTATGTTTGATATGTTTGTATGAACTTGTGGATTTTTTATAGAGAAGGCACTCTGTAACTTTTGGAAGAAAATGCTTAAATGAAACTTTTGTTTTTTAATATAGCTTGCGCACAAAAGCAAAGGGTCTTTAAATATGGCAAATTTTTGTATGTTCACAGGCAATGTTGCCACTGCCACATTTCAAGTTAACAAAAATTCATTTTTAGCCAAAAATTAAATAAAATTAAATTATTGATTACCACCCTCAATAATTTCAAAATAAAAAAAAATCAGTGAACGGTGTAGTTGACTACTTTTATCAAAGACTTGATAGAGAAGATTTTTTTTTATTATTCCCAGCCCTACTTAATTTTACAACATAATATTTTGTATTAAAATATTTGCTGCTACGTATTGCTAGTATTTTAATTTTTATATCAGTTTTAAAGAATTATTACTGCAATATTTATGTATAGATCATAAGAATGTCATTATACCGATACTATAAACAAGTCAGAATAAATCAGACTATGAGACGAAGAAAAATGTGCACTAATGTCTGATTTCTAATCTTTTTACAAAGATTAAAAAAACCATTAAAACAGCTAATTTAGCTAACTAATTGCACAGTTAATATTTCTTTTATTTTAGAGAAAAGTATCAATTTGGAAATTTTTAAATCAACTCATTCTGGTCGCAGGAAGTCTACACATGTATCCATTGAGTATCTCAATCGTATTGACTTTTATTTCTTCTTTCAATTTTAACCTAGTTGTAACTTTTTAAGGAAGCATTTTAAAACATGTTTACTACCTTTAAAAAAAATTCTGTTAATGGATGGCAAGACTTCCTTTGTTGTTTAGGACTTAAACAATAATTTCTATACCAAAATTCATTTCACGTGTTCATGTAACCTGAATTTTTTCTACGGATTTATTTCATTTGGCGATATAAATAAA
Organism: Diorygopyx duplodentatus; assembly: GCA_033557515.1. NCBI lineage: Eukaryota > Metazoa > Arthropoda > Insecta > Coleoptera > Scarabaeidae > Diorygopyx > Diorygopyx duplodentatus. Next base: position 4,495 of record JAWQRJ010002409.1, on the reverse strand, counting down.
ATAAATTAGATAAAATCAATAGCGTAATGTTCACAGTTATGGTTATCATAAAGGGTGTAATTCAAATTAATAAACTGTGTTTTATATATTTGTATGAAGTTGTGGATTTTTTTACAGAGCACTCTGTAAAAACTCTTTACTGGGCACTCTGTAACTTTTGAAAGAAAATACTTTGAAATGAAAATTTTATTTTTTAATATAGCTTATTCACAAAAGCAAAGGATCTTTGAATGTGGTCTTTAAATCATATGAAAAAATAAGTTTTTAACTTAAATTTATTTTCAACCTAGCATACCTGAAAAATAGTAGTAGAGAGAAAGTATTGTATTCGGTCAAAAAAATTTGATGGTGAGATTTTGATATATCTTAGGTGAATTACGCTATTCTAAGACTAATGGTGTACCATTTTTTTTTTAATTACAAGAAAAAGTAGTTCAAAAGATGAAATAGTATAAAATTTTATATTTAACCTTTCGTTCAGAACATATACTGCTTTTCAATATGTGTCTAGGCTGAAAATCAGATTCAATTTGCTAGAATTTTAGATATGTGTAAATTTGGTTGCATAACTGATTGATTAATTAAGCAAATCATCCTTTTCAAAAAATGGCAAATAACTCCTAAACGATACAACTTTCGGCAAATGTATGTTTAACAAAATCGACCAAAATTCGATAAGAATTCTAAAAATGTCACAATACATGACATACGATGGTGTTCCATTTACAAAACTGAAATTGCATAGTATCTACAAGAAATGGGACACTTGTATAAATTGAAATAGTGTTATATCATAGATGAGTGAAAATACTCTATAACTCTTATTAAAATTCTTTTTCCTGAATCGAATTTTAAGAGGACTTAGGCCCACATTACTGACCCAACCCAAGGTAAATAAAGCAAATGTATTTTTTTTGCAATAAATGTCCAATAACTGCTGAACGGTGCCACTTTGGCAAAATGCGTGTGATATATATAAAACAGGTGTCCCAAATTCGATGCTCACAGATAAAATTTCACCACTGTCCGAATTACGGAAATATTTTTAAAAACTACACAAATAAAGCGCAATTTCACTTATTCCGCCAGATAAATTGCCAACTACACCAAAGAATCAGCTATCCTCTGGTCAGCTGATTTTGATTCATTGGGTCGTTATTTGTATTTCTGTAATATCGCTTGTTTACGGAAAAATACAAATAAAATAAATAGAACTAATAACAGCGTTTTATTAAGAGCTACAGACTCGGTTAATGGAACATTATGGAGGTGTTTATCTAAGCTGTTCAGACCTTCTTTTATTTTTCCAAAAAAATTCATCGCCTACTAGATATCCCGAAAAAGCTGAAAATTGTCATTTTCTTCAAATGTGAAAAAAATAACAACAAAAAAGAAGAAAACGCATATGCTAATAGATGAATTTTGTTTTTTCCCACACAAAAGGGGCAAATTCTTGCCTTTTAAACTGTTCTGTTATTACATTACCTCGGCGTTTGTTAAACATTTTAAAATCACTTACTTCATCCATTAATACTTAATACATTTTAAATTAACTTAGCGAAAAGCTTTTGGTTTAAAGCTAATCTTCAAATTTTCAACTTTCGAAGTATAGAGTTTTGGGCTATGAAATTTGTGATCGGATTTTACCAACATCTATATGTATACCTAACAATAAAAATGATTTTTAATGTTATTTTTAATGATTTGAAATTTGTCACCTTAATTCAAAATCTAATATAAATTCTATAAAAATCTAATAAATATTTGAATTTCATAAATCCTTCATTTAAGAATTACGTATTTAAATGTACTATCGTATTTTTCTATAATATGCCAAATTGTAAATTATTGCACATTTGTAACAAATCTAGTTGTTTCCTATCATTCAATTTAATCAATTGTTAAGCGTCTCACAAGACACATATATTTAAATTGCTATACATTATTAATGATAATAACTAACTAGTAACTTCTTTATACACGTAACATTCCCCACTGTAAAACAAACGTAGATATTACAGAAAACATGTACAAAAACTTTGTAATTAATAATAAAACTCCTTTTTTACCCCATGGTGTCCCAAATTCGATGTTTACCACTGGTATCTTGAAAACGGTAAGAGCTACACTCGGTTAAACACTCGGTTGACTCGGATAAATAGAGCAACATGTGGGTGTTTATTTAAGGTGTTCCACACCTTCTTTTGTTTTTCCAAAAAAATACATCGCTTACTAGATATCCTGAAAAAACTGAAAATTGTCATTTTCTTCAAATGTGAATATTTTCCATATTATTTATTGTAATATGTAATATATATTTTCCCTCCAAAAAATTTGGAGGGAAAAGTTGTAGATATCAAAACATTCTATAGGATAGATTATAAAAAAAAAATACCGGGCACTAGTTTCGAGATATGACCCAAAGTTGTATTTTGTAAATGGAAACCATAGTTGATTTTGACATTATTAAATTTTTTCCCTTTCCAACGATATTTTCCCTTTCTATTTTTTGCAATTTATTGACAGAGCTGTTTTTTCAGGTAATCTTTTTTCTGTATACATATTTACTAACGCACAAAAGATAATAAATACCAGATATGCAGTCTTTTGTTTTGAAAATAAATCGTAGCTCTTAAATATGATACAGTGTGATGTGGGTTAAAATCTGTGTGGAATATGATTTATCTTCATATCTCCTAAACTATGAAAGATAAATACCTCGAACCTTCTATCGTTGGAAAGGAAAAAAATCAAGTAATTTAATGTCAAAATCAACTATGGTTTCCATTAAAAAAAATACAACTTTGGGTCACATCTCGAAACTGGTACAAGTTAAAAAATATTTTTATTATCTATCTTACAGAATGTTTTGATATCTACAACCTTTTCCCTCGAAACTTTTTGATACGATAAATAATATGGAAAATATTCACGTTTGAAGCAAATGACGATTTTCAGTTTTTTCACAGTATCTAGTAGGCGATGCATTTTTTTTGGAAAAACAAAAGAAGGTCTGAACAGCTTAGATAAACACCCCCATAATATTATTGGCCAAACACTGTAACTTTTATTTGATTTGTTTTGCTGAAATGAACTCTAAGAGCTAACGTCCATTTTTTGTAAAAATGTCTTCTAAACTTACTTTGGCGAAATGTATTTTTAATAAAATCGACCATAAAGTCCATAAGAAATATTTTTTTAATAATATACAGGTGTGCCATTTAAAAAAACTAAAGGTGCATACATAGCGTCTAAATGAAAGGATTTTTTTTTGGCAAAAATGAAAAAAAAAAACACTTTTAATATTTTGTCATTTCGACCAGAAAGAAAACAAATAGTACTGTTCAATTATAAATACAAAATTAATGAAGAATTGTACTTACCTATATACCAAATTTCGTTTAGAGCATAGAGGATATAATCTAATAATCCAAATGCATTTTTTTAACATTGCAATTATTTGGAAATGAAAACTTTCAACCAAAATTTATTATCAACTTTTGCTAATTTTAAGTAGTGGTTAAATGTTTAAGCAACAAAATTACGCACATAAGCAGAATACTATTACAATAATAGCACTACAATAAACAATAAAATGGTTAACTACATTGCAATATCCTGATTATTTTTCAAATAACGAATCGATTGTTTAAGTAATAAAATCACATACAAAAAATTTAAGCGTAAAAATTTGCACGAAACAGAAATTAATGTATCAGATCAACATGAAACTTATTTACTTCCTCACATCACCTGTGACTCACACTGCCGCTAGTAAGGCAAACAATTAACAATCGTACACCAATTAAAGGTTGACCAGCTTATGTCTCAATATTTCGTCATCTAGATTTGCCGAGCATTTTATTCGTTTAAAATAAATCTGTTGATAACTTATAATTATTACTATTAATGCATTTTATTTGCATCTTTTGCTAACGTTAAAGTTGTTTATGAAAATGCCTTTAATTTGACCAAAGAATGGATCTTTATGGTAATTAGATGTGATGAACTGGATATTCTACATATGCGATGATACCAATAGCTTAAATATTTTTGTAAGGGCGAACCTTCTATAAAATCATGAACTTTTCAGGAAACTTCTTCATGGCTTTGAAGTCATGTATTTTGTTAGACGTTTATTAGAACATGAGAATATATTATTACTATTAATATATTAGTTTATATATAGTTTATATTAGTATATATTAGTATATTAGTTTAGTTATTTATGCTCCAGAAGTGATTATTTTTCTTTTTATGAAAATTGCAGTTTAATATTACCGATGTCACATTTTCACATTCTACTTATCTTCAGTTACCACAATTAAACCCAAGGATAATGTACAGGTATATAATCAAGAAGTTTGTGCACGAATAAAAGACTTGAAACCCTACACTTTACGGTAGATGGGTGTTTGACTATATATATATATATATATATATATATATATATATATATATATAATAACACTGGAATTTTATATAGATATAGAAA
>JAWQRJ010002408.1:0-13581 GCA_033557515.1 Diorygopyx duplodentatus | reverse complement strand
GCCTAACACGGATTCGCATTATCATAATTCTGTGTATAATTAAACGGAACGGGTCGAATTCATTCAATACATTCGATGACCCCAAGTGTGCCGCACCTTGAAGCTTTTCGACTGTTTCGATTTCGATCCGTTACATTAAATTTTCGCAATTTTTGCCGATTTTCAAACGCTCAAAAAAATAAATCGCCTTAAGTGAGAGTCGAGACCTACCTCAATGGATTTCTCGTACCTTAATGTCTATATCCTGCAAATATCACCAACCTTGAGTGGCGTTTAAAAAACCGTCCTATGGACAAATGAATAAATATACAATTTTTGCGCGTTTAATATAATAGTGGATATTGAAAATATTTGTCACTGAAAATAGGTAAGAGAAACAATATACGCAAGCTTTTTTAGGAACTCCTTATACCCCAGAAGTTTTCCACTATAAGTCAGAACTACTATCAAATTTTCTATTTTTAACGTTTAAGATTTACTGAATCAGTTGCACTATCTCAACTCCAAGGTCACAAAACCATACCTAAACGGTTATATAAAGAAATAATTTTAAATGCAAATTTATACATACTACAATGGGATAAGTAGGTTGCTGATTGTAGATTCTAATAAATATACCACCGATCTTCAATTCACCAGAATGAGCGGAATATATGAAGTTGGCATCTATTGTCAAATCGGTTCCTTCCCTATCGGATCTTTGGGTTTCGAGGAAGTCAAGCAATTCCGCTCTTGTACCGTTATCCCAAATTAAATACGGTGTTTCACAGTTACTATTTAATATCTTCAAAATCTAAATAATAAAAATAAATGTTGATAAAGAAATGAAAAATTAACTAAACCAGATAAACACTACTATTTACCTCTCCTGGATTGTCTTCACTTAGTTTATCTGCCAAATAAGGAGTTAATAGCCGATTTAATATCTCCTTAGTAACAGGATTTTCCGGGGACGCTAAATCTTCTTTGAGATATCCACCAAGGCGTCCACAAGCATGCACAGCCTCCTTGGCTAACCGATTGCTAACTTCTTGCTTGTTAGCGTCTTCGGATTTTTCCACTCCACCCTCGTCCAGGGTAAAGTCATACTGGAACATGAACAGCAGCAAGTGCCAAAGAGCACCAGCTTTTAATAGTTGCATTTGAAGAATGGAATCAGCAGAAAGAGCAGTGACACATTCGGTTGCCGTATAACACAATCTTGTCAGTTTCTGTAAGGGAACGGATTTTAAGTTTTATTGCCTTATTGATTGTGCCTATTATCGTTTACTTGGAAGTATAATATCCTGCAGATGTCGCCAACGAGCTCCTGGAGGCCAATCATTCGCTCACGGCAGCCAAGGAATTGCGCCGCTACACTGAAACATCTTGTGATATGTTGGCAGACCTGAACAGACGTTTCTGTTGGTTTTGCGGAATTGTTTAACACATTTACGCATCGTGTGTAAGCTTCGAGTAAAACCTACAAAACAAAGATAGGTTAGTAGGAAACGAGGCTGAAGGTATTTTCAAGATTTATTTTTTACCTCCAGTCCATTTTCTCTTCTAAGTTCTTCAGCGTTCAAAGCCGAACAATGGACTGTGTGGTAGGCAAGTTCACTGGCAGCTGACAACAATGGTGCACTTTTTGAAAACAATTGGTCATCCGCGGTTTCAATTTTTATGGTTTTAATTAGTTGCGGATAACCAGCGTACTTATATGGTTGGAGTTCTGAAATAAATATCGTCATCTTAACTTTGAAGTAAGAGAGAGAGAGAGGGTGTTGTACCTTCGGAATATCTGTTGAACAATATACTTTGCGTCCGTAAAACTAGAACAATATTGTGCGGGTTTGGACCATCAGTGTCCCAGCTGCTACGACTACAGAGAAACTCGTAGGACTGATTGACTTTTTCAAAAATTTCCTACAAGAAGTAATAGCAGAAAACGATCCAATAGAATTTTAAAGAACCATTAATATTCGTTCTTATTTACCCTTCCATCTGGATTTTTATCAGGATGGTACTTTTGCGCTAATTTATAATATGCTTTTCGAATAGTGGCTTCATCATGTTTTGTGCCACTCAGTCCGAGGCTTTTATAAGCATCATCGACAGTCATGATTGGTGGCTTTTTCTCAACTTCAGATCGCCACGCTTCCAGAGTATCTTTCAATAATTTAACCTAAGAAATTAACAATATTTTAACATCACCACACCAGATAACCGAAGCAACTAAACGTACAGGATCCGGTATTGGCCAATCGGGGAATTTTGTCGTATCACAAAGATGTCGCAAGTAGAATATGTTGCAGAACAATTCTCTTTCTAATTGCGGATACCGGATGGCCGGAATCGGTATATAATGGTACCTAGCCATGGTATGGCTGCGCAGCCTGGGCGAGAAGTCCGCTATGTGCGCTGCGATTTTTTCTATGAGCATCCGGCGCATTTCGGCATTCCAAATAGCTTCGGGAGTGTCGTATTCTCCCAAAAATATTTGGGCAAATTTCTCGGCACCGTGATTTTCTAAGTAATTTACCATCGCTTCAGGTAGCAATTGACCTAATATGCTCCGTTGCATTACATCGGATACTTGCATCTAAAATTTGATTATATTATTATGGGGTTGTTAACCCGCAATAATATCAATTTCAATTAAGACGAATAAGCATTTTGACTAAATAAGTGTCCGCGATATGTCCAAAAAGTGATAAAAGAAAAAATGTTTTCTTTTTGAACCAAGCGAGCTCGGTCTACCATAAACTATACTTACATCTTCAGCTTTGAAGGCTTGTTTCATATGGGTTAGTTGTAGGAATCTCGCAATCGGCAATACATTGCTTCCAGTGTACATCAGTATAAAGTAAAATATCCCGGTTAAGTAGACTTTTGATATTTCCGGGTTATCTCGTATGATTTCTGTTAGCAACGTCGCTACTTTCTCTACCAATATCGAATCAAACGTTAGTAATAATTGGACTATGTGAGCAAGGGAGGTTGTATCTGATAGAAGTCTTTTTACTTTTGGCAAAGGTCTTACCACAGCGTCATCTTGATCTCTACAAAGCAAAATTTTTCATCACTCGATCACTATCGATGAAGAAATTCCCACCTGCTAGGAAAATATTCACACATTTTAATTAAAATATTAAGTATTTGTGTTGCAAGTTCGCTTTCGTTGTACACCGCATTTCCTTTGGACATCAACGTCCATTTTAGTTGCGGCAACTGAGCCAAACTTCTCCATCCATCGAGACCAGCCGCCCAGCACCTCGTTCGATGATTTATCACGTTGCTCTGATACAATTCCTTGATTTCCTTAAAAGTGACGGGACCTTTCCTTCCAGACTCCTCGTTGTTTATGTAGTACCATTCCTTCTCTTTTTCCACCATCATATCTGGACTGGCTTCGATAACGTTAGTTTGCGTAGGTATCACAGCTCTGGATGTATGCAAATGGGCTAATGTTAATAGATCTACCAGTATTCTTATTCCACCTGAATCGAGAACGTCGCCTATGTTCCTGCGATGGAGTATTAGTTTGGTTAGGAACATTATTATTCGATCGCGTTCCATTCTATCGACGCACTAAAAAAAGGAGGACTTGATTAAAAGTAAAACTAGTAAAAGGAACAAAGAAGAAGAAGGGAAGAACAAGCAGAAGTGTGCGGAGTTGATAACAGAAAGAGAGCCAGAATAATTAAGAAGCTTTTTGGAATTCTGAACCACTGTGCGATGGAGAGAAGGAGGCTATGGGAACGAAGGAAAACAGACAGAGGATATAAAACGTAAATGTGTTCTTAATGAATGAAGACGTACTTTTTCTAAAATTCCTATAATATATTTGGTGTCACTGAACGGACCAATGTCTTCATAATACCGACCGTAAACTATCGACATCGCTTGCAAACACATACATTTCATTTCGACTTTGTTGGTGAGGAGAAACCTATGGTATAAGTCGTTGAAAAACTCGTAGCTGCAAAGAATTTCAACAACATTAAGCTTAACTACCTAGAGCTTTTATGTCTTACGATCTACGTATCGGTGAGTCGTCCTGGTCGTCCATTTCAAGCAGTAACCTCAAGTAGTAGTCTCCGATTTTAACTTCGTCCGCCAAACATTGGTAGTTAACTTCGAATTCCTGGTGATTCCATGCCACGAGGGCTGATCCGGCGAGTTCACGATCGGAAGTGAACGCTCGAATCTCGTTTTCTAAGGCACTTCGCAATTCTTCCCGAGTTTTGTGGTTCCATATTAAATTGGGCAGATCGTGATCCTGATTGAACTTGTAGTAAAAAAGGATCCAGTTCGCTTCCGCTTTTACTCGTTCCCGCCTCCTTCTCAGCACGATGGGTTTCTCTTTTATCTTCTCCTTTCGTTCTATCGTGATACCCCAGTGTTGCATCGCGAGGTTAGTATAGTGTTCCACACGTTTCTCAACCATTCGTAACTGACGTTCGACTGCGGCCCAATTCGGACCTTTCTTGAGTTTGTTAGAGTGATCCTGAGCCATTTTTAAGTTGTCTCTGTGGTTAAGTAGTTCTTGTTCGATGGCCGCTTTCGGTACTTCATCTTTGGAATCCAAGAAGCTGATTAAACCCCTAGGCTAAAAATTGGAGCTCACGAGTAAGATTTAAACCACAACCTTTATTTCTAATGAATACCATAATCCTTTTGAGCAGGCCCATGGCCGTGGGATTCCCAGTGACCCACAAACCCACCAAATGACGAGATAGCTGCCTATGAGTTAGCAATCGGCCGTCGGATCCCTGTGTATATAGTGCGGCAAGCAGATGTCTTGGCAGAGCTCCTTCTGCTAAAGCTAAACTTTGCATTCGTGCTGCCACCTCTGCTTCACCCTCTTCAATAAGTGCCCGCATTACTAAACCTGCTCCTTTTACCACAGCCAGCGATGGATGCTATGAAAATATTTTGCGGTTCAAACCTCTAGATCCAAACGTAATGCTTTCATCGATGCGACATTATTTCATGCACTTACTTGGAATAGTCTGAATAAGTAACGTCCTCTATCGGCGACCATTTCCAACAGGACATCAAAATGTTTCCCATCCGTAGTTTCGCTATAGGGTACGCATAGAGCAAATGTAAGGAAATCCAACATTGCAGCTACCACCATGGCGCCAGTACCATGAGACTAAAATGGGATAAGGACTTTAAATTGAAAACACCAAAAATGGGAAGAAAACATATGAAAAAAATATCAAGAAGTGTAAAGTTGTTATTGACCATAACAATACCACGGGAGGAGATATAAATGCCCACAAAAATTAGAATAGTTGTAGAAGGCTATACTCGACTTAACATTTGACACAAAATATACCTATTATCTGCTTGCTTTCGGGTTTTGATTAGAACAAATAGATATACTTACAACATGCGTGGTCCACATGTCAAGCAAACTTTCCAAGAAGGCCTTCTTTTGCAACAAAGACGATTTGTTCAGCTGCTCTTGCCTCAGTTCGTAGTCATCGTGCATCGGATGCATCAAAGCGCATATCATATCTATCGCTGCATGCGTCACACCGTAATCGTTACGTCTAAGGGCAGTTACGACTTTCATTCCTATGGCTTCTCGAAATCCCGGCAAGGACGTAAAGGATGCATAGCCGACTTTGTTTGCTACCAACCGCCGCAGCGCCTGAAACTGAGCTTCCAATTCGATGGGAGTAACCGACTTTTGATCACCTTCTTTTTGAACTAGCGATTGCAAGGCTGCCATGATTAGTTTGTCTTTATTTTCAGAAAAGATGCCCTGAAATAATTTTTTTTAATCAAGAATCGAGTAAGCGTGCATTTCTATTACATCCTGGGTGACACTGTACAAAAGTCCGCTATAGGGAACGTTGGCATTAAACCTTCGAACGCACTCGTAAAAACTTTTTCTGGGCGGCGGATTTTGAAGGAATTTTACGTGCATGCTTTCGACTTCTTCATCGACCGGCATGTACAGCGGACCGACGCGAAGTCCTTTATCCGTGTGTGCCATCGAAACGTGCACATTTCGGTTTCCGGACGCTCGAACTCCATCCAATAAAGAAGCAAGCAGAGCGTCTCTACAAATAAAAAAGATTGGCAACGAATGCTTGCGGACGGCAGAAGAAGATTATCCACCTTTCCGTTGCCGTGTACGTCCGTATTTGTCCGCTAATGTATTCGACGCTAAACAGCTGAGGGTTCTCGTTATCTCTAACAAGGGCGAATATATCGCTCAACGGTTTTAAGGTGCATATACTGTACGTTTGGGGATCTCTTTCTAAGAGACACGTTTCGGATAGACATAAAGTTCTTCGAATTGGCTCAGGGTGCCGAGCTTTATGTACTTTGTAAACAGCAAACTCTGATACTGAGGTTAAATGTTCATCATCACTAGAAAAAAAGGTGAATTTTAGAGATGATGTGCCCGCAGCAGTCTGTTAAGGTGAGGGGAATTGAACATTGAGATTAACCTGTGATGTGCAGTGCCATTAAAGTCCCTAGATGTATAATTTTATGCCCGAAAGAAATTCAAAATCGAAAGAACTTGCAAGTGAAGTCTAGTTTGATTAAAGAATACAAAAACCAGATAGGTAAATAATTTTAAATTAAATACGCAGTATTTGGTAAACTCTGCAAAGATCGGTCTACCAGGTGTTTAACAATAATACGAGTAATAAATAAGTAAATAGGAGTAGTTTTTATTAGCCAAAACATAATTGGCAACAAAAGTACAGTAGAGTCTCGATAATTTGAACAACCCATTACATGAACATCTAGAAACATGAACGCCTAGGTTGTTCTACTGCATATTCCAAAACGTGAACCAACAACGTGAACCATTGTATTGTGAAACGTGAACACATTGTTTCTGCATTTTATTTACGTTTTTTAAGATCCTAAACAAGCTTCGAAAAGCATTATACAAATGGTTTTTGCATCAACCAGAAAGAAATACTCCACTGAGTGCCATTATATTAAAAGGAAAGGCTAAATATTTTCACCAGAAATTGCAAGAAAATCATATAATTTAATCTTTATTAATTTTTAGACAACTTTTGAGAACAGCTGACAACTACAGTCGAAGACTCAAAGGGAGAAATATACATAGCCGGAGATTTTAATAGTAGAGTGGGAAGAAGAGACCAAATGTACAAAACAGTAATAGGGAAGCATGGAGAAGAAATCAGAAATAGTAATGGAAAAAGATTGCTCGACTTCAGCATACAGCAGGATTTGATAATAAAGAACACCTTCTATCAGCACAGGGATATACACCGATATACGAGACAAATGGCAAGTAGAAGAGAAAGATCGATTATAGACTACACTCTGACAAGAAGGGAGACTAGAAGGAAAATTATGGATAGGAGAGTGAGAAAGGGCCCAGAAATAGGGAGCGATCATTATCTGTTGGTAACAAAGATTAGAGAAAGGATGGACTACATAGAAAACAAAATAGATCAGACAAAAAATGTCGAGCTCGAGAACATAAAAATTTACAAACTGACATAATGCAAAGTATGAAAAGGAATTGACAAGAAAATTCGAGGGAAACGAACTAGCTCAGTCAGATTTGGATACAGTATGGAACTATTTCAAGACAACACTACTAACAACAGCGAGAACAGTGTGTGGAAGCAGTAAAAGAACAACAACAAAAAAACAATCGTACTGGTGGTCTGAAGAAATAAAAAACCAAATACAAGCAAAGAAAAATAAGTGGAAATTATACCTGAACATTAAGACAGTAGAAAGCTCCGAAAATTGCAAGAAAGAAACAAGGAAAACCAAAGAATTAATAACCACAGCCAAACAACAACAATGGACAGAATTCGGAAATAAAATGGAGGGAGACACTAAAGGAAATGTGAAGCTATTCTACAGAACTCTGAAAACTCTCAGGAAGGGAAAAAATCAGTATATGAGAGGAATCAAAGATGCAAATGGACACCTACTAACTGATGACGGGAAAATTATGAACAGATGGAAAGATTACTTCCAAGATCTGTGGGCACAACAAAATGAACAAAACAAACAAGACACAGAGGGCAATGAAGATCGACTGGATGAAGAAACTGAGGAAACGTCCATAAGCTTGAAAGAGGTGCAGGAAGCGATAAGAAGCATCAAAAACGGAAAGATCCCAGGATTCAACAAAACTACACCAGAAATGTACAAGAAGATGGAACTCAGGGCGACGGAATTATTGCTACACATATTAAACAAAGCATGGGAAGAAGAACGAGTCCGGGGAGACTGGAGGACATCCCTCATCATGCCTATACATAAGATGGGAGATAAGTATGCATGCAGTAACTATAGAGGAATAACACTGATTAGCGAAATAATGAAGGTGTACGAAAAAATAATCAACGAAAGAATCAGAGCAGAGATGGAGGACCAATTAGCAGAGGCACAAAGCGGCTTCAGAAAAGGAAGAAGTATACAAAAAAAAATCCTCGAAAAAAAATGCATTCAACAGGGAAAAAAGTGTATATGGGGTTCATCAACCTAGAGAATACTTTTGACAAGGTACTTAGAGAAAGACTCTGGAAAGTGGTGGAAGAGAGAGGTATCAGCAAGAAAATAATCAGGATAATCAGAAACATCTACAAAGAAAATACTAACTGTGTTATAAGCCAAGGCAGAATCTCGGAAGCTTTCACAACAAATAAAGGGTTAATACAGGGAGGCGGGCTAAGTCTTCTGCTGTTTGTGATATACATAGATGAAGCCATCAAAAGATACTCAAGAGAAACAAAAAAACTACATGTCGGATACAGGAACCTGAAAAGTGTAACAATCTCGGAAGGAGCATTCGCAGATGACATAATGCTAATTGCCGGAAGCGAAGAAGAAATGGAATGAAACACTAATGGAATACGGAATGACACTAAATAAAGATAAAACAAAAGTGATGGTTTTAGGGGACGAACAATCTAGCATAAAAATCACAGTGGAGTACACAGATATAGAACAGGTAACCTCTTTTAAATACATAGGAGTAATCCTCCATAGTAATGGAAGACAGTAAATGGAAATAAACACCAGAATAGAAAAGGTGACGAAAGCGTACCAAGCAATGAGACAAGCCTTTATAAGCAAACGCGAGATGTCAAAGGAAACGAAGATTAAGGTGTTCAAGGCAATATACAGACCTATTCTAACTTTTGGATGTGAGACCTGGATTTTAGACCAAAGGGAAAAAAGCAAAATACAAGCCACGGAGATGAGATTCCTGAGAAGCGTAAAGGGGGTGACCATCAGAGACAAAATAAAGAACTCTAAAATAAGAAAAGAACTTGAAATCGAGCCAACGTTAGATTATATAGAGTGAAGCTACAACTCAGCTGGTGGGGGCACCTGCAACGAATGAGTGAGGAGAGAACGGTCAGACAGGTGTGGGGGGCTAAGGTGCAGAAAAGGAAACAGAGAGGGAGACCGAGAACCACCTGGGAGCAGGCAATCGAGGAGGCGTTGCGGAGAAGAGGAACGACATGGGAAGAAGTAAGAAGAACTTCAAAGAACAGAAAGGAATGGACAGAGTTTGTGCACCAGTGAACTAGTAACAAAGAGGAGAAGCACGGATGATCTTACTTTATTATAGATATAATCGCAACCTGACACCTATCCGTTAAAAGGTTTTTTTGATAATATATATATTAATTTTTGGAAATAAAATGTAATCATTTACGTATAGTATAATTATATAGCACCAGATAGACTGATCTACCAGGTCGGTCTACCAGGTAATTATTTATAATTTTAAAACACCATTTTTCCCATATGTTGATTTATTTCTACACTAAGCTCAGAAACACTTAAAATGCAAATCATTGCAAGGACAGTTACACAGATAGCTAAAATTATAGTTGGTATAATTTATTGTGACCTTGACCATAATCACAACATATTTACGCACTGAGCTATTGTTATCATCAGCGTTTTAATCGTGTAGAGATGAGTAAAATGAGCAAAAAAAACTTTTAAGCTTATGTTTATCCTACACTTAAAGTATGAACTGAACCTAACCTTTTTGGAAAATATTAAGTAATAAGGATTACAAGTTAGGAATGAAATATAAGATTCAATTACATTACCTTACCTTATATTATAAATGTTTTTATACAAATAAACTATTCTGCATTTGTATAAAATCAATAACTAATTACAACAATGAATTATTTATTGCTTCAGCAAATAAAGGTAAATGATTTATTTAAAGCTGGATTTATTTCATATAATAATTTATACAAAATAAATAATTAATTGAATTACGGTTTCTGGCATTACAACATGTGTATTTAGCAACTTTAATAAATGTGAAAATTATTAATGAATATTTTTAACATTATATATTATATAAATAATTATGCTCACCTGTATTTTCCAAACCTTTGCAGTTGAAAATCCTCCAATGTAATAGCTTGAGCACCCGTGACAACTTTAATGTTTATCCCTAAGTTAGCGGTGGCGTTGTCTAACATTTTTTGTTTAATATCGTCCAGATGAGGCGATTGGAAAAGATGCAATCTTCCAAACCCACCGCATACGATAACGAAACCGCCCGGATGGTCCACCATGGTGCATATACCTTCGAAATCTTTGAAATAATAACTGGCCATTACGTGACTTGTCGTCGGATCTAATTGATCTAGAGAATATGGGGTCACTTCCAATATCACCGGGAGACGTATATCTGACCAGTGGAGTTTGTATGCATTGTATCTCTAAAATTTATAATAAAATGTAAAGAAAGAAGAAATTCCTACAGTAAATTCCGCTGATATATTATATTTATAGTTTTTGAATATGGTAGAGTCAAGTATACTTATACTGAAGTATACAGTCAAGTATACTTTGCAACTTGGCAATAAAGTTGCTGGGAAGGCTTTGGGAAAAGAAAAGGAAGCAAAGATCCAAATTATCCTGAACCAGTGCACAAACAACGCAGGGCAAACAAACAAGGAAAGTGATGTTATATCACTCTACGAAGTTGATGACTTTGTTCTTGTTGAATTTATTTATGACCACGGCAGGAAAAATGAATTAAAAAAATCAACGGAGTAAAAAAGAGTAGAACTAGTCACTGTGACTAGTCACTAGCTTGGAATGTAAAAACTGTCCAAAGTATGAACATTGGACTGTATATTATAAGTACGTGTTTAAAGAACGTCTAAGAAACTTTGAAAACTCAAAAACAAAATATTTTATATTAGTTTATTTAATTGTAATTAAATAAACTTTAATTATTTTTTATTATTAATAAAAAATAATTATTAATATTTCATAATATATTGTATTAGTCATATACAAACCAGGATTTCCTTGGGTTTCTCTGCAAACAAATGTCTAAACTTTAGAGCTTCCGTTAACAGTTGAGCTCTATGTTCCGTTGAAAATCTCATATTGTCGATTTTCCGTTCTTTCCGCATGGTTATTTGAAATTCATTCGATATCCCTCCAGTATTTTTGAGCGGTGTAACCGCTATGAAGTCGCTGTATATCCATTTGTTCGTAACTTCTAAGGTATTAGGATTGTAGGTCGTGATCCCTAGAGACCCGATGGAGAATATCCTTTTGTATCTAAAACCACAAGGACACGGTATTATCCCCGTAATAGAACAGGTTTGGTTGGTGTACTACGCACTTTCCCTTCCACGAATGTTTCGTCACGAAGAAGCATGCCACATCCTGATTGTCCTTGATGGGCATCATTTTTGATGATGTAGTTCTAAAACAAACACGGGTAGTCAGCAATAAGCGGGGAAAGTGTGATTGTTTCAGATACGGTAGTACAACGTGCCATATGAAATAGGTCAGTCTGGTCCAATTTTCCCCCAACATCTACTTACTCGAATCTGAATTTCTATTTCAACATAACACTAAACAAAATTTCAAACAAAAACATTACATTGCTCCTGCGTTAGCCATAATTATGGGGGGGTGTCAGCTGTGAAATGTCAAAACGCGCCATCCTCCTATTTACAGAAATCGCCTTTACCGGCATCTAGTGAAGCGACACCTATGCTTGTAATCGATAAACAGATTTGAATACTAGGCGGTCGAATCAAATAAATATTTACTTATCTTTTCCATGCGTTTTGTTGCAATACTTATGCTCTATTTATTTATACTAATACTTACGTAATAGCTTTATCAATAGTTTTCTCAATGTAGTTCTGCATGGCTGCTTTAGTATTTTTTGTGTACATCCCCTGAAATCAGTATATTGTTTACATAAATATTGTTATTAACTAACACTACACTTGCTTATATCCATAAGAAACTTGATTGCTACCTTTCTACCATTACTTTTAATTCTTGAGTTTCTTTGCAGTTCTCTTAACAGTGGGTGACGAATATATGAAACATCCTAATCTGAATCTAAACACTTGATGCCAACGTTTCCTGCACGTAAATATAGATAAGCGATAAAAACACTACACCTATTCATTCTACTTTTTTACAAACACTACGTTATGTATTTTATTACATACTTTTTTTAACCAAGCCACTTCTCTATTTTATAAAGAACTATGTAAGAACTACGAGGCACATGTATGGATATACAGTAAGTAGTTTTAAAATATTTTTGTTACTGGTATGTTAAATATGGTGAAAATTAAACAATAATTTGCGAACAGAAAAACCATCTTGTTACCGTACTTATATTTTTTGTTGCAATTTTGGTATAATGACTTCAAGAACTGATTTAAATCGAACATAAGATTGCAATTAAACCTTAGACAGATTATGCAGTAAGATACCTTTTTTGTTTTCCAATATTCCCTTAAATTCGATTGGATCTTTTAAATTTAAGCAGTATATTTTCTTATTTGAATAGATAATATACAAAAAAATATTTAAAAAAATAAGCATCTATTTTGTTACACTCCTTCACACGTGGTAGCTGAAAATAATATTCTAAGACCTTTTTTTACAGTTTTTTTTCAATATTCTTCTTTGCAATTCTGTGAATTCGATTTATCGTTTGGCAAAAAATCAATCCTAGACTTGGTTCATTCTACACCAACATTGTGAATCCAATCAAAAACTTGAGCAACAAATATGTTACTAAAGCTACAATTGGGTAGAAGATTATATAAAATACCAAATTTTCTAACATTGCATGTGATATAATACGATTACTTCAGTTATAAAGGCATTAAAAATTTTAACGATGGATTTACTGAATGTATATTTTTAAGGGTTTACAAAAAAGACCGCTTCGGTACAGACAAAGCGGTGAACTGTCAAAAAGCTTGTTCTTTTAGCTTTCTTTCGATGTAAAATAAATTCGCATAGATGAATTTGTTCCAAAGTTGTGCTAGGGAGAGACTTCGTAGTACGATTTTTATGCTTATATGAGATTATCGAAAACAGAATTTTCAAAGAGGGTTTTTATTTATTTTAATCTTTTGTTATAAAACGTATTATGAACTGTCAAAAAGCTTGTTCTTTTAGCTTTCTTTCGATGTAAAATAAATTCGTATAGATGAATTTGTTTCAAAGTTGTGCTAGAGAGAGACTTGATAGTACGATTTTGATGCTTATATGAGATTATCGAAAACAGAATTTTCAAAGAGGGTTTTTATT
>JAWQRJ010002407.1:0-13582 GCA_033557515.1 Diorygopyx duplodentatus | reverse complement strand
TTTTATCCCCAACAGATCCGGTTTATCAAACTTTATTGTATGCTGATATGACTTATCCCCAATACAATAGCGTTTAATAAGGTAAATCTTTTCTTGTAAAGTTAGCATTATTATTGACGTTATTCAAAAATGTCAAACTGACTCTGTTGTTTAGATACATGGAATTATAGTGACGTTGCGAGAACTTATAAAAATAAATATTTTTGTTAAATAAAAACGCCTTTTTTCAATTTTTTTAGTTTGCTGGCCATAAATTTATGGCTTTTATATCTTTATTAGTAGTTTTAAATGATTCAAAAAATATTTCAATGAATGATAATTTGTCGTAAAATGAATATTAAAAAAGTTTTTCCTATTGGCAAACACATCGCTTTACACACTGTATATTACAATATATTATTATACATTGCTATTACAGCTTTAGTTATTACAGCTACAGTTTTATCTACCATGGAAAAGCCTTTTTTCGAAAATTAGGCTTGTTCGACCACTATCAAATAGGAAGAAACTTGGCTGGAGCAAAAAATAACACAATGTTTTATTATGATTTTTGAATTTAATTTTCTCCAATTAGAATATGATTTTTGGTAGTTTTGGCAGTTTCGGCACACAAAATCGTGTCACTGAGAACCCCAAAAACCTAGTGCTCTTGTGCCTATGCATTTAAGTGAACACACAATCCGATGTGATCTAACAAGAACTATGTGAAATATTACTACAGAAAAGATTAATTTTACGTTGCGAAAGTTGTAAAATTAAATACATAATAAATTTGTTGTCGCATCTCTTAAGGTCGGATCATGTCTCCATTCTAGTCCTTAATGTATGGGGATGCCTGCTCTCATAGAAATGCGCACATGTCGCAGTCAGAATGTAAATTCAGTATTATCATAATCCCGATGGCCACCTGATTATTTCGCCGAATAACGTCTTACGCGAATAACGCTTAGACCGAAATCCGCAGCGTCAAATTTGAAGAAATGTGTTGCTGAGAACTTTTGCAAAAAGTGTAGGTTACATTACATATTACACACATTATATGGCCAGATTATAATCTGCTTAGTGGAATTATAATATGGCAGAATTTACATTTTACGTATAAACACAAACATAGGTTAATACTATCACTTCATTTGGAGCTATTAAACGGTTTAATTTTACCATAAACAACGACGTAAAAGTACCCTTCTATGAGCAAATACAAATAGGTAGATTTTATGGGCAGTTTATGCAAATTAAGGAATGTGGGGGATTTGATCGTGTATTTCCCAATTAATTTGATTTATTTTGCTAGCCTTGTTGGAGGTTAATAAAAAAACCATTTAATGTTAAATATTACATGACAATATGGTTTTATAGATCGTTATCTGATTTTATAGAAATCTCTTACATTCCTAAGCGATTTCAGGTGGATTTAAAAAAAAGTCAGTTGATGTATCGTCGATAAGAGAAAATTTTAATTTAAATTAAAAATCGTCGATTTTTTTCGCAAAGAATTTTTGCCAGAAAAGATACAACGTACTCTGCATTGAATGGTAAATTTTTAAAGGAGACACCCTATATTTGATGAAATATTATAATTTTACATGTGTCGTACATAAATCGTACATAAATAATTGTACAATTATATAATAATGCCTGATTATATTACAAAAATTTTGAAGAAGTTAGCAATAGAAATTCTAGACAACACCCCCAAAATACAAATATTTTAATCACACACTACTTCCATATATGGTTAAGCTAATTAAAATTTAAAAAAAAACAGCTGCATAAAGAGAGAAGAGAACATAATGATCCAGAAATAAGGCATAAATACAAAAAGTTAAATAAAGGCATACAAGAATTAGTTAAGAAATATAAAACACACACATGGATACAAAGGTGCAAAGAAATAAACCATAACAAAGGGAAGAAGAGGTTAACCCGTTGAGTAATTATCCATCTGGAAAGAAAATCTATGCACTGGAAGAAATAACTTCCAATGAAGAAATTGCAGAAGCAGCCTGCTACAAGTTTATAGATGACAACAGCTATGATGATGAAGTTCTGCAATTGCAACCAACCAATTGCAGAACTTCATCATCATAGCTGATGTCTGTTTTGTCAATCGACAGATAGATTTTGATGACGTAAAAGAAGATGAATATGATGATATCCATAATGAAATTCGTAGAATCTATAATTATTGTTTGAGAACTGGGTACTTTCCAACAGCATGGAAGAAAGGAGTTATCGTCACTATACCAAAACCCAATGAAGAATATTTCAAGGGAATGCAATGCCAATATGGGTTTAAGGGAGAAAAATCAATAATTCATCCTCTGATGGTCTTGTGCTCAAACATTTAAACACACTCATGAAAGGGGCATTCTGCGGCAGTATTTATTGATATCAAGAAGGCGTTTGATAGCGTATTATATGGGGAATTCTATTCAAACTACATATATTACAATGTCCATCATATCTGCTGCTTATCTATCTACTGATTAGAAATTTCCTCCCAAAACGGACATTTAAAGTTGTGATACCTCACATTAAAGGGCTCAACAAGTACTTCACATCTATGCAAGAAATATTAAAATTGCTCAATTCGTTTTCGAATAAAATGGGTTTAAGTGTTATTGTTTATCAATATAATTTTATAATATCAATTTTTAGTTATTTCAGATTTTATTTAATCAAATGTTCAGAATGTCTTCAAAAACTTCAATTGTTTGAAGCTGTATTTTGTACATTACTGACTTTAGATAACCCCAAAGATAAAAATCTAACGGAAATAAGTCGGAAGATCGCGCAGGCCATTCTATCGAATCCTCTCTTCCAATCTACTGCCCAGGAAATTTATCATTTAAAGATACTGCTAGGACTGCTAGGATATAGTGTGGTGAAGCCCCATCTTGTTGGAAGTGAATGAGGTTTTCATTCAAACTGATATTTACGTCAATATCTTCTTGGGTTTCCAATTCTTGTTCTAACTGTTTCCATTTGGGTTTACATCAATAAATAATGGTCCGATAATACTATCTTATATGTATACCTTATATGCCCGCCCAAACATTAATTTTTTCAGGCCATTTGATGTGCCCTTCTGCAAAAATATGCGGATTTTCGTCGCTCCAGTACCGACAATTATGTGTTATTAACTATGCCGTTGTTAATTGCCAAATTTATTTTTCCCTACTTTTATGTTTAACGGAAAGGGTCTTAAACCATCAACTTCAAAGAACAAGCACACTTATCTTAGATGTGAGTGACAAGGTACATGGTTTTTATGGAAAGTTGGAATTGTGGAACGAGAACATAAAGCACATTTAAAAAAATATTTTATGTGCGATGACAACTTGATAGGTTTTTCAATTGAAGAAGAAGAAAATTTCATAGGCGGTAAGTGGCAAAACCAAACAACAATATGGAAGTTAATCACTATTTGAATTTTGGGCAGGGTTGGAACAGGAATTTTCTGCACTACTAGAAAGAGATTTTCGTATACTATTACAGTTCTGTCTTACCTTCTATTTTTGCGTAATCGGTTTTTCTGTGGTAAAGGCAAGACAAAGTATAGATCTCACCTGAATATAGAAAGAGAACTCAGAGTTTCAATTTCCAATATATCACCTTCATACTGCATATTTTTTAAAAAATATTTACTACTAAATAAATCATTAAAAACTAAAAACTACTTATCTAGGCATAATACAACATTTTATTTTGAGAATGTGTGTAATGTTGTATTGTTTTTGTTTCAATAAATAGTTTTTAATTATTTTCTTCAGTTTTTTGCACCTGTTTTCGGACTTGTTCTTGGCAAAAGAAATCCCAGGGCGGTATACATATGTTTTTACTCCTGTATGTTTTATTAATTTTGGAAATCTGAATTCGATGATTCCACACTGGAACTATGCTTAGAATAAAGTTTCGTTTTGATTGGTTAATTCTAGATAACCTGGAATTACTTAAACTGGATTAAAAAAATTGTAAACAGAATACAGCTTTGATAAAAAATATCATGTTTAAAAAAACACCTTAGGGTATTCTGTGGAAATAGTATGTTATACAACGATTATTTAATTATAGTCATTAAGACACGAGTATGAGAATAAAACTCGCTGACGCTCCGAGCGTCTTAATAGCCATTAAATGAGAGTTTATACACTATTTTTAAAAATAAGCATATTATTTTCAAAATTTATTAATCATAAGTTACAACTTAATTTAATCATAAACAAAACACAAAAAGTCTGAAGGATTATTCGTTTTGATTGATTATTACATTCTGGATGCTACAGTTATTAAAGTCCAATTGCGTCTTCACTTATTTTTTAAGCAATAAATTGTTTGCTATTCTGGTGTTTCGTTCTAATTTGAGGTGGAGTTTCATTTTCATCTTTATTCTCATTTTCATCGCCCATTTTCGCCGATTTTATTTTCAAAAAACACAAATGTTGCGAAGATACAATTTAGGTTAGAGAAATTTTAGGTTTCTTAGATGCTCATGGCAACTTTGATATTGACCGAACATTGTTGTGATGCTGCATTTCTATTGGTTATAAATTTGTATCTTAATGAAAATTTGTATCTTAATGACTGCATTAAAGTACAGGTAGTAAATATGTAAAAAATTAAAAATAAATAAAACAAAATGTATAAAAATAAGTTTTATTCAACAATAAAAATTAACAATAATAATGGCAAAATGTAAAAAAACACACCTTAAATATATAACAAGCATAAAAATATAAATATGGCCGACAATATTGAAGAAAAACTCTTCCAAACAATTTTATTTTCGTTAATCTATCCCCCATCTGTTAGCACAACGGCTTTATAAATGCAATTTCCAGATTGGATCAAAGCTGGCCACAAATAAGTTTTCACGTTTTCCGACATCCTATCAGACGAGTGGTGTTTCAAGTGCAAATCCGGCCTGAATCTAGTGGGCGTCGTGAAGTTAGTGTCTAACTCGAAGGGCGGATCTTGGTTAATCAAAAACCATACATTCCTCGACACTTCCCCTATATACCTTTTCAACCCCTCGCACGAATCCAAACATTTGTACTCTTGCAGAGTGTCGCAAACCAAATTGCGGATCTGGTTTTCCACGTCCGACAGGGGAAACGTGTCGAACGTTGACGCGAAGCATTTCGTGACCGTTGATCGCAGGATGGCGGCCGTTGAATTTCTGACGTCCAGATGTAAATTTCTGAACGTTTCCCTCAGCTTGGAGTCCCGCAGGTGCCTGCAGGTCCTGAACGCGAGCTGAAAAAGGAGGAGTGACAAAGACGCGTGTCCGATTTTTAAGGGGGGAAATGTTACCACGACGACGGAGAATAATATTTTTGACTTCAGTTGGTTGGCGTGCGCCAAATCTGGTAGAGCGTCCAGTGACTCTAAAGCTCTCGGCCTGCTTTGATAATATAACGATGCAAACCTTCCTGCAGCATCTTTCCTGTGAATCATCAATATATGGTTTCTAATTAATGTTTTATCAAATAAAAAGTAGAACATTTTAGCTACTATCTATTATTAAACTAATATTGCAGAAGAAAGAATGGAGCAAATATGTCAACAAACTAGGTTTGAAAGGTTATGTTAAAAACAATTTAAAAGCATCGTTTTCAATGCTCATCGACTTCAATGGATTTCATAAGTATGTGAACTGGAGCATATTTGAAAGCTAGACATTTGGAGAATGTAGAACATTCCCTTTTTATCGCCAACTTTTTGGATATCACCGACTATAGTCCGAATTTTAAAGATAAAAGTTTGTTTAGTGGGATATTGAAGCATGTAGTTTAAAATTGCTGAAACTACTTTCCACTTACGTATTAGTAAAATTAACAATTTTTCACAGTAGAAAATACGCATTGTTATTGATTTAACACTAAAGCTTGTTATACCTCCTTTGGGAGTTTGGAAAACCTGCGATGATGCAGCACTAATATTAATCATGTCTCATGCAGGAATATGGTGCCTTCGTGCCTTACTGTTAAATTAAAACTTAAGTTTAACAATGAGTTGCGTCATATTTATATACGTTTTTGGAAATTTTGAAACAACTCGTTGATTTGAACATAAACATTGCTGTTTAAATGTTTAAAACTGTATTATAAAGATTATTTTGTTATTAGTGATAATAAGTGTTTAAATTTCTTAAAGTGACCTAAATTAAAGTTATTAAACACAAAAAATATAGAAAAATCGTTAATTAGATAACAATTTCTAAATTTCAAAATGTTTATGAAATATCTCTCGATTACGTTCTCTAAGTGATTTGAAGCCTTTTCTTTTCATTTCCGGTTTGTTAACCTTTCTTGACGTCATGCCTTTAAACTTTAAAATCCAAACAATCGCAAGGAATTATTTTCTACAAAAACCGACGCGACGATCAGAAATCCGGTTTTTACAAGATCGGTATTTTGTTTACGTAAACGCAGTTGTGCGATAAGAAAAAATTACTCTCTATCAGCATCCGTTTCCGGCTCAGAGTGATATCCATCAGAGTGACATGGGCTTTCGGGCAGTTGCATTAACTCCAGAACTGCAGAGCACGCCTTCGAAAACGACATCAACAGCTGCGCAACAGGTTTGTCCTCAACCAGCGGGTGTATCCTGCAAGAACATTTAAAATTGCAAAAATTAATTGGATTTCGTGTAACTTTATTCTAAATGTATAAAAAGAAAACCTTTTCAATTGCGATACACAAAACAATGCCTCTTTGTCGTTTTGTACCCTCGTGGCCAACATGTCTACTAGCGGCCTGAGCTGTTGTAAAGCGGGCTTGTCCAATAACGTCAAAATCGTTTTGTTGTCAATCAATCTTTGCTGCACTTCATTGTGATGTAAAGACAGCAGCCTTTGGTGGGAAGCGTCAACTGGTTTCTTTGTATCGTTTGTGCAGAGACCAAGTTCGTCCAATCGATGCAAAACCGATTTGTATGCTTCTATGTGCCTTTGTAATTCGGCCTTTAGGGCCGCGTGCAAATGTGTCAAACCGGCGGCATCTTGTGTCAAACCATGGCAACCCAAACCTATTATGTCAGTAAGAAAAAAAAATCAAGTTGTTTTGGAATTGGATAAAGAAGAATCTTGAATGAATGATCAAATGATAAGAGAACTACGTTTGATGAAGAAATTAAGGATCAGACAATAATCTGCCCAGAACTGTTTATTGTTAAACGTCTAGATGCTTCGCTACATATAAGTAATTTTTTCTCTGTCGAAAAACGTAATGTGTACTTAATATTAGACGTAAATGTGTTGAAAAAAACATCGAATTATGAAACATTTATTTTTTATGGCATGTCTCTGCGACCTCTGTGATTGACGTCAGAAATGCTGCATTAGAATAAAACTGTGCAGTTCAATCGATTAATTTTACCTAAAAAATGTATTTTTCTGTCATTTATCGCATATTATGGATGTTTTTTTTTCTGTTAATTTGAACTTCCTGTTCGATAACGTGTTTACTTCTAGAGATAAGGATCGAGAAGTAAACCGGATTGAATTTTTCTTGGCGTATATTTAGTTTCGTAACCATTGTAAATAAGGAGCGATTTTATTCTTATGTTCTTGGAATTGATTTAACGGATACTTTATTAACATTTTTTTTCTGGCCAAAGATTGTGGGTATGCAACCAAATATACACGGTTATCAAAGCTGCCTATATATTAATGCATAATATACTATTCCTCAATTTTCTTTTTATAAAATTCAACAAAATACAACAAAAGAGCCTCTTATCTATATCTTATTAAGTCAAAAGTTAAAAATTAAAAATGGCGGATTCAATATGGCGAATTGAAGCTTACAAAATGATTGATTTAAAATTTAATAACTGGTACTTAGGGAATTTTTGTGTCTGACTTTTGAAACTAATATGTCCGAACAAAAGTTTTTAAGTTTTGTTCGGCCATATTAGTTTAAGTATATAAGCATATAAGTTTAAGCTGATTACGAATCGAAGAGTGAAAAATTCAAAATGAAAATGAACATAAACGATTTGTCGATTTGATTACGATTATTATTATTATAGATTATCTGAGATCAAAAAATTAAAAATCCATAATGACGAATCCAACCGCCATTGGTTGGTAGTCTAATGCACGGTTGTACAAAACTTAGCTATCAAGTTGATAGATCATTAACAAGTCGTTAACCAATCAGATTAGAGAATTTAAATTTGAAGGTTTAATGATCTAATCTGATTGTTTAACGGCTTTTTTTAATGCTTAACAGCTTTGCTTGCTGCAACCGTGCATTATACTTTGAACGAATGTTGGTGTTCTAAATTTGGCATCAATGGTATTAGCTTAAAAAAATCTGTCGATTGACCCTAAAATTATGCAAAAACTGTGGAATACTGGGGGAACCAAGGTTCTATTCTTTAATTTTCCATTATTTTTCACACTTGGGGTTCATACACATATATTTGGCATGAATATACACACACACACATATATCCGGAAATTATGCGCAAATACTGCAAGGGCATATTGTACAATTAATTTTAGGTGGGGTCCTTTATATAATTTAGGGCTCCCCTACCAAGTTAGAGGGTTGGTCAAGAATATAGTTATTGGGGTAATATATATATTGGGGTTATTATAAAGTAAAATTCGTTGCGGTGACCCGCTTCCATGCGGAAGCACGTAGCAAAGAAACAAAGCATGCCTTGGAATGACCAACAATTTGACTGTATTTACGCTATGCCGTAACCATGGCAACAGCGATTTGCGACCGGCGGCTGGAAATTGGACCCGAAGAAACATGCTTTGGAAATGAACTCCCAAATGTATGTTTAATAAAATAGACCATACATTCCATAGGGAACCCAAAAATGTAATCATATACAGGGTGTTCTATTTAAAATCTGAAGTTGCATAGCGTCTAGAAGAAATGTATATATGAAAATACTTCTAGAAGAGAGAAAGACTGAAACCAACTTTTATTTCAAACTTTGTTACGTAAAAGGATTAGAAATAGTAGATGTGTGGACCACAAACTTCTAGGTAACGGACGGACATCCGGACAGACCAATGGCCAAAAATGGTACCATTAGTCTTACAATGCTACAATTCATCAAGATATATCAAAATCTCACCATCAAAATTTTGTACCGAATACATTACATTCTCTTTTTACCTTTCAGGCAAGAGAAAGTAAAAATGCTTTTTTTTGTTGAAAACAAACTACCTTGTACACTAATATGACAAAAAGGAGCATCACATTGAAAAGTTGTCAGGTTTTCCCACTGAACCGTGCTGTAAGCTGTTGTCGGTGTACTGCGAAAAATATGTTTTGCAAGCTAAATCGACCAGTTGATAATTTTAACTAGTCAGACAGGAAGTTTTTTAAAGTGAATCAATACTTTTTGATGCATTTATGCAACTGTGGCTCATCGATTTTCTCCTCAGTGAGCCACATCTGGAATATCTACTATCCAGTGGAAACTTTGTATGGAGCAAATCATGCGAGAGAATTTTGTTAGATGAAAAAAAGTCAATCCAGAAAATAGAGAAGACTCTGATGAATCTGAGTTTTTTGAATGTGAGTAAAAATCTATTCAACGCATGGGTGCTGTCTTTAATATAATTCAAACTTTTGCAGAAAATAGTAATAGTAGGTAGTTTTATCTTGGCGCGAGAATCAAGAGGGTGGCAACAATAAATGTTTTAGGATTGAAAAATTAATACTTGCATTTGAATAGCAATTATTAATTTGGAATTAAAATTAAGTAACCGTTACACAGATTGTTAGAATTTGAAATTCAATACATATTATATAGAAGATTGTATTAGAAAATCTTTAATCTGCCTCTGCATTTAGTAGTCTCAAACACTTTTCACAAAAATGTCGGTAATGATGAAATAATGAAATGAAAAATCATTGATTGAAAAATTACAAACATTTGTGAAGTAAATTTGATTATCGTCTGTCTATATTTTCTACTTTTCCCTGAATCAGGAAGTTGGGAACCCTGATGGGAACCAGAATTTCATCTTAGGTGCCTGTGACACACTGATCATTATTCAGATGGAAATATTACTTACTGGGGGATCACTACATCGAGAAAATAGTGCATTAGGCGCACTACTTTTTGGCATTGGATGGATTATAATCAATTGGCAGTTTTTAGTTAACACGATTAAAGAAACGAAGTTCTATACGAGTTTGAATTGTTTGTCCTTATTACAACATGTGCAATTAATATTTGGGATATCACCAATAAGTTAGGGGACAACAATACGTGTAATTAGAGGTGTACATGTTCTAGGAGGGAAATTTCAAAGAGGCTCGAAAGGTCCCAAATAGCTCAATGGTCAGAGCGTCCGCCCGGCGAGCGGGAGACACAGGTTCAAATCCCGTCTCGGCGACGGGTTTTTGCTTTACAAAATTAGAGTTAAATAAGAGATATTTTGTGGACACTGAAAGTAGAAGGCAGACGTTTACGCATTCATGAAATAGTGGTAGGTTTTATGTGAAGAATTCAAACTTGAAAAACTTCAAGTTTTCAACTTTTTGGCAATTTAGACTTGTTCTGTAGATGGAACACTTTGAGGTAACAATTTCTTCTATAGATTTTATAGTTTCTTTTATAGATGGACAAAAAAAACTGTTTTATTGAATGAACGGTGTGAACAAAAACTAACAAATATTTAAATATTCCCAATGAAGGGATATTGCAACAGGTTAAGTTAAGGGCGAATTTCAAAGTGTGTGGAAAAAACTACCTTTATTCATATTATTATAAGTGCCCTTTAAAATGACAAAAGTTGTACTTAAAAGAGAGTGTAAATAAAGGCGGCAGTGACCGAGATAAGTTGAAGTTTATTGCAGAATATGTACTTAAGAAATTCTTAAGATTCCGTCGGAAGAGGAAATATAATTCACGATATACACCTTCGACGATGGGTGCTATATAAGCAAAAGAGGAAATTGGACATCCTACCTTCAAAGCAAGTCACTGGTGAATTTGGCACTTAAAAAAGCTCATGGTATTCACGTAAAATAACCAAATTTGTTATCCGATTTACTCTTACTGGCACGGAGGAATTGCGTCTGATAAGCGGCAGATTTGTAAATGAAGTTAAATCAGACATTAATACGTTTGATACAGACAAGATGTAGATGAAAGCAGATTTAATCTGGAGGTACACTGTGGTGGAACTTTAACAGTTGTAGGTGTGAAAACTGTCGTTCAATCATTGCATACAGTTACTCACAGCTACACCATTATGCCAACAATTTCTGCAAATGGCCGTTTATTATGTATTATTTTCTAGTGTTGAAAGAATCCACTGGTACATTTGGACCTCGTGTGTAAGAAACATTATTCCAACTAGTAAATATCTATATAAGTTATTTTAATGTGTACACTTCGGGTTAGTTTTCTTTGAATATTTTTATTAAAATCTGCCCTACATGTTGCAGCTCTGTCGACCTGTCGATTTGAAACATTCGAAACATGCTGTCAATTTGAGCATAAAAGGTGTGTCAAACGTGTATAATGATAAAAATGTTGTTAATTTTCCACTGTTTTTTTTAAATACTGTGGTATTTCTTCCCTTAATGTTACGTTCTTAAGGGAGTCAGAGGTGATTTGGCTGTCTTTGGATTTTTACTTATTTTGGTATTCTACATGTGGTTTATCATGAGATTTAAAAGAACTGACAAATCCCAGTTTGAAAATCCAGTTATGTTTTGTTTTCACGCAGACAAAAATACTGCAGCGTTATGTAATATTTGTTAGTGTTTTGCCTATTACCTTGCGATGTTCATGGTGTAGGAAATTTTGTTTACAACATTTCTATGAAGACTATCATTATTAATTAATAATTATCATTATTAAGCAATAATTATCTTCTATAACCGATAGATGATGATAGAGGGCAATTTTCGTATCTTTAACCGTTTTCGAGATCATTTGGTCAAGTCGTCGTGGAATACCTGTATACCTCATACATAATATATGATTTTGTTTGTCTATGTCAAATATTTGCACCAAACATTAAATAATAAAAACTTGCAATCGCAGTGAGAATGAGTTTTATTTTTATTTTTACACTTCTGTAAGCCAGTCGTAAATCAAGAAATCTCTTAAATTGACCTTTTAGAAGACGTTCTCTCAATTTTAGTGATCAAAACACACACGAGGGATGGGGAAACATGATGGATATTTGATTATGCGACATTCAGAAGTTATGAATACAAAATTTGATTCTTGAAAAATAAAAAGTCGAAATGATTTTTCATTCTTCGAGGAAAGGTTATTTTTAAACGCTTTGGGTGGTCTAAAAAGTGTTAGTAGAAAATATGTTATCTATGAACATATAACCATCACCTCCATCGATATAACATTGATATAGCATTGTGTTAAAAAAGAATGCTTTCTTTAATGGTACTTTATACTTATTATAATTAAACATTTTAAATTTTTTATCAACAATCTGTATGTTATATCGACATTTGAATTACGGCCAAACACTTTTTAGACCTTCCAAAACATTGACCTATAATAACGTTTCTGATGGTAAAGCGTTAATTTCAGGAAACGTCAGTTTTTGCACCCTATGTCTAATTTATAAAATTATTTTGTAAGTACAGTTCATTTGAAATTTTTTTGTATACAATCATCTCTCGATTTATCTTCCAGACGCCTTTTGAACTTTTAACGTATTAAAAATTCGTAAATTGAGATTAAATTCTGCGGAAGCAGAATTAGACTATAGTCCCAATGGAGCTCACCTCATGGTTGAAAACTGGCAATTGGAATACTGTTTGGCGCCTGGAAAGTTGAACCTATGCTTGGGCATATTTGGAGCTCAGTTAGCAAAGATGACATCGGTTTGGTTGTATCGCCCCTAGTTTTATGGATTAGTCCTCTTCACATCAGCGCATGAGGTTGTGGCGCTCTACACCAAGACTAAAAGCTGATACAGAAATGCCGATGCCATTTTTGAAATCAGGGCACCAAACTTATTAATTTGGATCTGAGTCTGATCCCAAAATCAGATTCAGTCAAAAGTCTAAATTTGATCTAGCATCTTAGAGCAAAGAAAATTAGCATTTTTAGAGCTATTGGATAAGAAATCACCGTAGGAATCTACGGTTGTTCTTTGTAAAGAGAGTGGCTTACTTGAGAATAAACCAAAACAAATGAATTACTGAATGTTTCTGTTCCAACGGAGAGTGCTAAAGAAAAGGAGAAGGAGGGAACGAGAAAATAGAAGAATCATCTCTTCTACTAACCACAAGATACCCACAAGATATAAGAGGATTGGGTAATAAAGCTAGGAGATTTTAATGCGCAGGTAGAAACACGTATTTGAAACACGTAGCAGGAAAGCATACCATATATGAAAAGACAAATAATAATGGATAAAGACTGTGTAACTTAACAACAAAATTAAACACGATTATAAGCAGCACCAAATATGATCATCCCAAATTACATAAGATAACTTGAGAAAGATTCCATTCTCAGGTTGACCACATGATGATAACAAAGAGGAAACAGACATCAATAAGGGATGTCAACGTTTTTTATTGATGACTAGCTTACGCAGAGAATCTGTATC
>JAWQRJ010002406.1:0-13584 GCA_033557515.1 Diorygopyx duplodentatus | reverse complement strand
TGGCTATACAGCGTTATACGGCAAATTATTCGCGTGCCTCCGAAACCGCATCTAAATAATTGTAACTTTATAACGGATCGATAGAATTGAAAACTACCGCCACGGTTCAATAGACAATTGAAAGACCTTTACAATGATGTATCACAAGACCCCCTTTGCAATTTGAAATTTCAAAGTTGATAGCGCTCGCAGCGCCATCTATGAAGGTTAACATTCAAAATTTAGGCTAAAAAACTACAAACTTTATACCATTTGATACCGCTTTGGTTTCATGTTGCTATCTTCACTGGTTTAAAAGTTAGCAGGGAGGGGGGAGGGGGGGCATTTACGTCCGCACTGTATAATTATACTATACGTAAATGATAGTATTTTATTTTATAGTAAAATTAATAAAAATTAAATTCTTGGCTTGAACGAACGCAGGCTGATAGCTAATTCACATCGCAAGCGTAATAGAGATTCGTATTCTATCGAATCCGTTCAATACATTCGATGCCTCCAACTGTGCGGTTATCTGAAGCTTTTTCGAATAATAAATTATAAAAAAATTCGAATAAATATTTGTAAAAATGCCGATTTTCAAACGCTCATAAAAAAATAAAATGATTTTAGTGAAACTTGAGACCTACCTCAATTGATTCCCGGCACCTTAATCTCTAAACCAACAAATGCAAATATCACAAACATGTGGCGTTTAAGAAAAGGTCCTGCGGACAAATATACATAAAAATAAGTAAAAAAGGAATTTAGCGCGATTAATATTATTAGAGTACCTGGTGCTCCGAGCTCCTCTCCGATTTTCAGCGTTCGTCCCAGTTTACATATAAGTATGGTAATGGTAATAGTAACCAAATGGGATGCTATACAATTACACTGTACGCAAATGATTATATTTTATTTTAGTATTAGGTTAGATAAGAGATGTAAGCAAAAATATTAACTTACGTCACTATCGTTTGGAAAAGAATACGTTTTAATGTCTATTAATGTTTAAGCAATGCGACATACAACAGTAAAAAAAATTGCGCTTCGCTGCCCAATCTTAAACTTTCTTAAATATATGTTTTACTTTTAACAACTACGGTAAACATTGAAGTTGTTGGAAGTCCAAAATTTTCCCACTCTATTCAATATCCGATGCATGCGGCACCAGCGACTTCAACCTGTATTAAAACAAATGTTCTCAAAAAGGTACTTCTCAAATGAACTCTACACACAGTCGACTCTTTGTTCTGCTTAAGATTTCTTAAATAGAAGGTATAGACTGTGGGCTTAAGATTTCTTTCAAGAAGTCGCCAGTATTCGTTTACCATATTAAGGGTGACGTTAAGATTTTTCTATACAATTCCTCAAAATATTCTCTACTTTAATCTGTTCAAAAATAATGAAAGGTTTCCACTCCCTCAGTAGAACTCTTATTTCAAAGCTTTTGTGAATATGTTATTATATTGATCATGACGCCCGTATTTACTATATTACATGTATTTTAATGATAAAAGTATCACATTACGTCAAAGTAATAAGAAGTTAACAACTAGGTGTGTAAGTTTTTATTACTTTTCACATTTTGGTTCACGTCCTAGTTTGTTTTTAATGTTCCAGGAAATCGTGTCATACACAGAGAAAATAAACGTCAGAATAAGCTATAAACTGTTTTATTGTTACTTAATACTGAAGGCTTTGTCTAAGACTTGCTTATACCATCGTAAATAATTTGTTAGTCGTTTGCGGGATTTTTTCATCATCAGTATTTCAATTGATGATCACGTTGTTGTATTTATCTATGGAAACGAAATTGTTTGATATTCCTGCTTCAGATGACTATAAAATTTGCCAATGATCAATAAATGATCAGAATAAATGACCTGCGTCCTTGATGAAATATGCGTAACTAACCATAGCCAAGATACGTTTATTTTCTCAACAGCGAATATATCTTTCAAACGCTTGTTGATACTTTTCGTTGCATCAAAACCTTAATCTGCAGCTGCTCTATAGGCACGCGCTTTAATTAATCTACCTTGATGATAGTGATTTGTATTTATAGATATTATTGTTTCGAATTTTGAAGGACGCAAGCAATAAAGTAAAATATAGTGCAATTGTGCAACATTTTAGAATTTCGATGTGTGACTGCTTATTATTTCAGTATAGTTTATGACACAGGTTTACGTCCGTTGTCTGAAAATAATTCATGATAATATATTATAACCCATTTACAAACCTGAAGACGACGTGGCTCATACGTGTTTGATAATTCGATTAAAAATGCATAAAAGTATAATTACGTTCAATTAGGACAGATTATTTTCTGATATAATGCATTGTGATACACTTTTAATTCCAATCTATCATCATGAATACATAGGTATGCACAGGAAACAAGTTACAATGCCAAATATTTACTATTTCAGTCATTCATGGTTACTAATGTAGTAATACTGTCAAAACCCTAATTTAATGTTGAATTTGATTATAATTGCTTAATTCTTTCTTACAGCTCCGAGGACGACCGGAAGGCTTAGAATCTCCGAGGCCACTATCTGAAACAAGTGACGTTAGTGTGGAAGTAGGAGCTTTAACCAAAAAACGCAATCGGCCTGACAAGCACCGACCCTTAACCAGATATCTACCGATTAGAAGTTCGGATTTAGACCTGAAGGTCCATATTGAATCAGCAGGTAATAATCCTTTTCATTTACTTTAATTATAAGCCATGCAAAAAAAGTTATGCATGAAATATGCTGAAAATTGTTTCGTTATAGGTTTTTCAGAGATATTTTTACCAAGCGACATTTTCCAAAGTTGCGAAACTGTAATTTTATTTAAACATAAGTGCAGCCAATTTCTGTAATAATATGACACTTGATTTAGGAGCAAGTATTCCACATTATGGAAAGGCATAAGTAAAATAATAAAAGTTTCTTGATAAACACGAAAGTAATTGTGAAATGCTTAAAATTTTACATTATTTGAGTAATGGTAAAAAATGATAATGAAAGAATATTTTTCCTTATCCAACAGTTGCGGAAAAATAGTTAATTTAAGCGACACATACAGGTGACTAGTTTTACTTTTTCTTACCTTGGTATAAGAGAAAGTTTTTTCTCATTTGGTCAAATATTTTTATGGTGTGATATATCTACTCATTTTGGAAAAACGACTTTGAAATAAAGTTGTCAATAAAAAAAAATGAAATTCGAGAAATATTTTCATGTATGGCGCCAGGTATCCAATTTCTTCTAGTTGTTTGACATTATAACTTCAGTTTATCATATAAAACACCCAATATATTACGGCATTTTTGTATTCCTTGTCAAATCGGTAGTCTATTTTATTAAATATATATTTGGCCAAAGTTGTTTAAAAGTGGTTTGACATTTTATGCAAAAAATAGAGTCACTTAGCGCTTAATTAATAAATGTAAGTCGGTAATGCAAGCCATAGCTAGCCCCCTTGCAATTCATTTCAGAAAAAAAGTTTCAAATTAAAGTTAGTCAGACCTTTTGTTTTACCAAAAAAATGCATCGCCTACTAGATATCCTGAAAGAACTGAAAATCGTCATTTTCGTCAAATGTGAATATTTTCCATATTATTTATCATACCAAAAAATTTTGAGGGAAAAAGTTGTAGATATCAAAACATTCTGTAGGATAAATAATAAAAATATTTTTTACCGTGTACCAGTTTCGAGATGTGACCCAAAGTTGTTTTTTTATGGAAACCATAATTGATTTTGACATTATTAAATTACTTGATTTTTTTCCTTTCCAACGATTTAAGGTTCGAGGTATTTATCTTTCATAGTTTAGGAGATATGAAGAAAAATCATATTCCACACTGATTTTAACCCACATCACACTATCCATGATTAAGAACTATGTTTTGTTTTCCAAACAAAAGACTACCTTTTGTGCTTTAGTAGATATAAAGAAAAAATATTGAATTCTGACAAAACAGTTCTGCTCAAATTTAGTACCTCAATAAATTGCAAAAAAGGGAAACATGGAAGTAATAAACATGGTAACAGCAAATATGATAACAATAAACATAGTAACAATAAACAAGGTAAAAATAAACACGATAATAATAAACCAAAATTTTCCTAACAAAGATGTTCAATATGGCAGCTGTTTACTTCTAAATATTTGGTAACACGCTTTTCGACACTTTTCTACAATTCATTAATTGACGAACACTAACGGAGTTAAAACCCTGTACGACACTTTGTTGCAAATCATTAATGCTGTTATAACTCATTCCGTATACCACATTTTTTATATGGCCCCACAGGAAAAAGTCTATAGAGGAGAGAAAATAGTTCTCTCCTCGTGAATTCGTAGATCATCCTACGCATCTTGCATTTCCTGTTACAGAAGTTCGAGATATCTGTTTGAGTTAAGTGTTTCGTTAAAAATAAACGGACCTATTAAACGGTTTCCCAAAATGTGGCACCACACGCTAAATCTAAATCGTTCCTGAAAACATGACTGTCGACCTATGTTCGGATTTTCATTATTCCAATAATGGTAATTATTCCGATTGTATATGCCGTTAAAATATTTGTAAATCAACTTTCATCACTCTAAAGAATTTTATTAGGAAAAGTCAAATCATTTGCAATTTGATCGAGATACCACAGAGTAACAGTTGTATATTCGAAATATGAAGAAACGAAATGTCTTAATTTCGAAATGTATGATGAAAGGAATATACGTAGGTTTTCTAAATATTTCAAAGGTGAAATCTAATTATCATTTAAAACAGTTAAATCCAGTAAGTTAATTTTGTTATCTTGTTCGATTTCTTCAAGTTTTTTTATCAAGGTTATTAATGTATATTAGAAAAGAATCTAAATGTCTTTTCGACTCCCTTCCAAATACGAAACACGTCGTCGACATATCGTACCCATTTTATTTTATTATATTGTCTTTGAACGGATTAAGATGTTTATTACAACTAAAAAATTAGCCGCATTCCGTTCCTACATATTTCGAATATTCAACTATGACATATCAGAGGGGTTAAAAAGTAAAGAAATAGAATTCAGTTTCAAACTGGCTAAAGATAACAACTTTCCACTGAAATGTATCAAATAATAAAAAATGATCCTGTTTTCTATAATCCTTTTCTATCCCAACAACCTTCAAATTAAAAAAAAAAACAAAAAAATGGTTTTAGAACTCTGACCTTTGATTGTACTAATTTGAAAGCTAAAAACATTTTCAAAAATTATAACATCACAACATTTTATCAAATTATAAACAAAAAATCTCTACAACGGAAAAAAAATATATTTATTCAGTACAATTGTGATCAATTTTACATGGGTCGGACAGGTCGCAAACTATCAAAATGGATACAAGAACATAAAACCAAACCGTCTTCAACTCTTTACAAACATTGAATAGAAACGGGTCGCAGTATAGATTTTGAAAATGCAAAAATACTTCATCCTGTAAATAAAGGCAGGAAAATGACTAAAATACTTAGAAATTGAAAAACAGAAAAATAATAACAGTGGAACACTCTTTAATGAACAAATAAACTTTGATTACAAACCCTGCTTCACTATACAAAATTTATAATTTCTTTGTTTGCCCTTTCCATGTTTAAAATGTTGTATCTTTTCAAAAAAAATTGTAAATTTGTTGTGCTTACCCAGATTTATAAGGTCCTTTTCCAATACATATTTTTGACCCAAACCAGCCTTATAAATATACCGTACATATTTATTGTACGACTTTATTCATTGGATGGGTGTCAGCACAGGTGTTTGTTTATTTGTTTCGTTTTTATATTTTACCCATCAAATTGTTAAATGTTTCTCTTTTTAACCATAGTGATATTAAATATTTACATAGTTGTGGTATTCTATTTACATTGACCTAAGTTTTAAAATAACCTTTTTTGTAACACAATTTTTAAACATTTCTGCTATTGTTGTATAGATTTCGTTTGATGATTTTTTTTAAAGCCGAATCTGGTACCGTAAATATATTAATAAAGAGGCAAGGAAAAGAAGTTTATTTTGTCCTCTTTTAAATGCAGTATCATTCTAAGAAATTAAAAGTAGTTAGGAAAGTATAAAAATCAATTGGTATCAGAATAGGTAAATTCAAGTATGTTCAAATTGTCTCAACTGGTATAAAAATTATTTTCAAAAAAGTACTTTTCACACGCTATTTCTAAGGCAATAGTGATATAAAGTAAATGTCCACTCGCTTGTATACTAATATATTTTTGTTGCAGGTCACCAAGTCGTTTTATGTCCACACGTCACAATAAACTCTTCATCATGCCGTGGCTTTCTGCACAAAAAGGGATCAAAACTGAACGGTTGGTCTAGAAGGTGGTTTGTTTTTGACAGAAACAAGAGAACATTGGTGTACTACTCCGACAAAAGTGAAAAGAAAGCTAGAGGAGGTGCGTACTTTCAGGCGATCGAAGAAGTATACCTAGATCATTCAAACTCCGTAAAATCGCCAAATCCACATCTAACATTTATTGTAAAAACTCACGAACGCTGCTACTATTTAATGGCTCCGTCGCCCGAAGCTATGAGGATATGGATCGACGTTATCTTCACTGGAGCAGAGGGATACCAAGAATTTGAACACGGCACCTGAATTTATACAAAGAAATATTGTACGATGTTCTCTTTCGATCCTGTCAGGATCAACAGATCAAAATGTTTTGTATCCCGTACGAGTTTAACTTTACACATATCAAGTAGGGGAGCAGAAAACATGAATCTTTTGTACTAATGTTTAGCATTTTATATTTTACTCGATAACTGTAGGTAACTTAATATTTTGTTTTGATATCATTCTTAGAAGTACGTACACAAGTGTTTAACGATGATCTTAGTGCCTTCTGTGAGAGACTGCATTTGATACTATTTTAATTGATTAATGATAATATTTTAATATATATACACACATACATACATATATAAACGTATTTTTATAATGTAATCATTGATGTTGTATTAAGACTGTTTATTGTGAACTACTTACTGTACGATTATGTACAAATGTTTCTTATACAATAAAATAATTTAAGTATGATTCCGTATTTTATTAATTGGTAAACACTTTTAAATTCAAATAAAAGGATAAAAATTGTGCTTATAAAAATGCAATTAATTTCCTGTCAAATGTAGTAATAAAACTCATGTATTATTTGTTACTTTTATTATAATAAATCAGTTTTCTTTACAATAAAACTAATAAATATAAATTCCAAAGTTCATATAAACAAAGAATTTTAATTATTGAAATATATATTTACAGATGGAAGGCAGAAATAATATCATTATTTCATAATCGTACGGTGAAAGTTTAGTTCATAATTTTCGTAATAAGACCTGCTGCAATTGTCTTACCGCTTACTCTGATCATTATTCTCCCCAGTTCCTTATAATCGCTGTATAATTCCAAAGCGATTGGTCTGGAAGTTTGTATTTCTACACTGGCACTGGTGTTATTGTTAAGGAATCTTGGATGTTTCTTTTGCAACTCTCCGGTACTTTTATTCAGTTGTGCTATTAATCGTGAAATTACTGCAGGCTCTACTAAAGATTGATGATGTAAAACAACCTAAAAAGCAAATGTAAAAATTATTCTTGGTTACTGAATAAAATAGGCCTACAAATAGTAACAAAGAATTATTGAAAATTTCGTTTTGCTAATTAGTTTTTTTCAATTTTTTACACCACCTATTTTCAACCTGTGAACAATGAAATTTACAACAATAATGACAATCAATAATGAAAATCTTAAACTTTTCGACACCGTTAATATAAACAACCAGTTGCCATTTATAGAATAAAAATATCTTCGTTTACTTGCGGGCCTATTGCTGGCAGAAATCTTAACTAGGATACCCTTCATAGCCCAACATATGAAGAATTAATTAATACTTACAGAAAATCCTTTAGTTATAGGATGAGTCAAATTGAAAACAACAATCCTGGCCTCAAACTTATTTGATACTGGTATGGGGTTTGCAGGATCGCAAAGTAAAAAGCCAATTGAAACATTCTGCATTTCGACGCCCGAAATCGTTATAGCGGCTTGATCACCTGCAAAGACAACCTGTTTGCTTGCATCCTCGACAGATAGTCCCTTAACTGCCGCAAGCTCCTTGCTCGGACAAATTAGAACACGATCGCCCACATGAACAGCTCCCGTCTCTACTCTTCCAGATACACAAAAATTTGTACCCGTGCCCTACACAAATTAAAATTTAAGTTTTAAAGTGCATTAACACGATTAAACGTTACCTTAAACATGTCGTTAACTGAAAATCTAAATGGTTTTGATATAGGCCTTTCAGGACATCTAAAATTATCTGCAAACACAAATAGCCATGTAGATGGGCATAACACGGTATAAAGTTTGTTGATATTCCAGTACCTATTACATCGAGTAACGTAGGACCCTTATACCAAGAAAGTAATTCATTTTCGGTTGATTTTTCTATTAAATTTTGACCAGTCAATCCACTGCAGGGGACAAACGTGACGTCATTTTCCCTGAAGCCGGCTTGTTTCAGAAAAGTTTTCAGTTTTGTTTGAATATCGTCAAATCTTTCTTTTGACCATGAAACTGTATCCAACTTATTTATTGCAACAGCTAATTGTGATACTCCTAAGGAACGGACCAATAAAGCATGTTCTCTCGTTTGTCCACCGAAATCAAAACCAGTCTCAAATTCTCCTCTGGTAGCATCGACAACAAGTAAGGCAACATCAGCTTGACCTGCACCCGATATCATGTTTGGTATGAAGTCCTTATGTCCCGGCGCATCAAGAAGGGTAATCTGAAATACACGAATGACCATGGTTCGAAAGATATACAGTGCACTCTCGGTTATCCGGGTTAATCATCACCGGGAGGGGTCGCATGGACAATAGAAAAACACGGATAATCCGAAAACTCCTTTTTATTAAAGAAAAATCAACATCAGTACAAAAATAAACTTACCATTTTTGTTTTTGTTTCAAATTGAGATCGTCCTACGTCCATGGTAATACCCCTATTTCGTTCTTCTCCAGTTTCATCTAACACCCACGCGTACATAAAACTTTGTTTTCCCAACTTCTTGCTTTCTTGTTCATATTTGTGCATCACTTTTTGGTTCACCTAAACTTTAATTATAAATACAAACAACAAAACTCGTAAACTCACTTTCTTACTTGTCCCAAACTGCACAATAAATGGCCCATTAATGTTGACTTTCCAGCATCAACATGCCCAATGATCACTAAGTATAGGTTATCCTTGATCCCCTGTCTTTCCTTCTTATATTGCAATGTTGGATCGCTGGTTTTGTTGTCCTTCAGTTTTAAAGACTTGACATCGTCTGTAAAATCCGTCGACTGGGGTACATTTACAGGAGTACCACGACCGGATATCGGAGATTGTGGTCTAGATGTGTTCAGGCGAGTATTGTCCTTGGGAGATAATATATCAAATCCTTTTATTACGTTTATTGGTTTTCCGCCTGATGCCATTACCTTCACTGTTGTTTCAATTGCTGTAGCATTTAAAATGAAGCACACAGATAACTCACTAATATTAAAGTTAAATATGGGATATGGAATAAATATAGAGACAGATAAATATAGTAGTAACACCGATAATGAGCCATCCCCATCATCTCAAATGATTTTAAAAAAACACAAAAGGCTCTTCAACTTATTACCTCCAAAGTATTATGAAACGAAAAGGTTGTTGAAGAAACATAAAATAAGAATTGTAAACCAATTTCTCCATATGTGCGTAATATACTTCCTATAAGTAGTGATTGCTACTTTTGTTATTTTTATGTTTACTTTGTATATTTGTCACATGTGACGGTTTGACAAACTTGCTTGTGACTTAAGTGTGAAAGAGTGTTTATATTCAATTAAAAAATATCTATATGTATATGTTGCATACTTACGCATGGTTTAGAAACACGAATGCTCACTGGGATTTTAATGTTTCTGCCAAATGAGTTCCATACCGAAAATCTTACTAAATATATCTACAATTACCTTGTCGACAACTGTAAAATTGACTTTTTCAAATGTCAAGGAGAGTCATATGATAACGCGACCAATACGTCCGCATTTGAATTTGTGTTTATGTTAGTATTTTGGAACCGAATATTAATTTTTTTTCAGAAAGCTAGTAAATCCCTACAAAATTCAAAATGATTGTTAAATAGGTACGGTTTTGAGAAAAGAATGGAGTTTACTTCGAGATAAATTAGATGCATTTATAGGTATTTTGTACACACGTGGTGCATATGAGCAAAGAAATGTCAACGCATCGTCTTTATGGAATAAGAAATGGAGTCCTTCATTTTTTTTCGAATACCATGAGCCAAAACTGCTTCAGAGAAATAATAAGATTTTTGTGTTTTGATAAAAAGAAACGAGCGAAGGCAACGTTTGGAAGAGGATAAAAAAGTATGGCCCTCATTCATTAAAAACAGTCAAAACTGTTATAAGCCATCCACAAATATGACAGTCGACGAACAGCTATTCCCAACCAAAGCTAAATGTAGGTTCACCCAATAAATGCAGAATACAGCAGATAAATTTGGCATCAAATTTTGGTTGGCATCTGATGTAAAAAGTAAATATATTGTTTATATATTGGGTTATATATTGGGTTTCCATACTTGGGAAAAAATGAAACGAGACTGGCATCAGTTTCATTGTCGTTTGGAGCTCAGTGAACCATTTACTGCCAGCGGCAGAAATGTTACTACTGACAATTTTTTCACGAGTTCTTCCCTGGCAACCTGGAAAAGCTTTTTCAGAAAAAAACTTCTTTAGTTGGAACTATCTGCCAAAATAAGAGAGAACTGCCAAAACCTGCAAAAATACAAAAGGATAAAATGGAATGCTTTTCAATGCAACTTTACACAACAAATAACTCGACTTTACCAATTTATAAAAGGAAACTGAACAAAAAAGCACTTTTACTAAGTTCGAGGCATAAATCTGTACAAGTGGAAAATAGTAATAAACGTCTTCTTGAAACAATAAAATTTTACAACAGCACAACATTTGGGGTAAATATGACTCACCAAAGGGCGAGAAAATACAGTGCGAAATGTAAGTGCCGTAGATGGCCTATGAACGTATTATACA
The DNA here is from genome assembly GCA_033557515.1 of Diorygopyx duplodentatus. Lineage (NCBI taxonomy): Eukaryota > Metazoa > Arthropoda > Insecta > Coleoptera > Scarabaeidae > Diorygopyx > Diorygopyx duplodentatus. Next base: position 2,431 of record JAWQRJ010002406.1, on the reverse strand, counting down.
ATGAACGTATTTTTCAATATCCTCGATTTGATCGGAATAAACGCATGGATTCTATACAAAGAAACGACAGGTGAAAATATTTCACGGAGAGATTTTTTATTCCAGTTAGAAGAGGAACTTGCAGCTGAATATAAAGAACGTCATGAAAGAACAACAAATACGGCGACATCTTCAGCAGCCTCATGTAAAATCACTTCCTTTTCAAAAAGAGAAAAAAAGTGCCAAGTATCGTTCAGGTAATAGAGTAACCAGAATTTGCTCAAAGTGTAAAAAATATACATGCGGAAAGTGCTTAGTAGAGTAACCATTCATCTGTAAAAAGTGTGGCATTGAATAAGGAAATATTTTTTTACAGCATATTTATTTTTATGAAGATTAAATTTCTATATATGAAGACTAAAATCTTCTTGGCTTTCCGGTAGTCGCTGCTTCGGTGAGAAACTCTCCGTTGACATTTCGCCGTTCGTTGCAGACGGCATCTTCAGAACTAACTGATGAAAACGTCAACGGAGAGTTTCTTCACCGACGCGGCGACCACCGGAAAGCCAACAAGATTGAACACCGGCCGCGAAAGCCTGCAACAACGATGAAGACTAAAAGTTTGTGAAGTTAATAATATTACAATGTTTAATTATTTTTTTGATAAAAGTAAAAAGAGAATATTTTTTAATAATTATCATATTTCGAAAGAAAACTGGTCAAAATGGTAAAAAAACGTACATATTCAGTGAAAAAAGACCAGAGGCAAGTAAGTATTGAACACCTTGTTTAATTCTGTAATAATAACACATAAAATAATAACATGTTTGCAAAGTTTTGTAAGAAAATTCTCAAGGCTTGCGGATATTTCAATATAAAATTAACTTTTGAAAATTAATTTTGGAGCTCCTTTAGGAAGCATTTTACCACACCTTCATTTGAACCTTTCAGCTTAAAATTGGCTAATAATCACCCTCTAAAGTTTAGTAACATACTTAAGATACACGCTGTATAATAATCTTAATCCGGCTCTGATCAGTGATGTGGCAAAATGAAATCTTGCAAATTGCAAAAAAAGATAGGTTCATTAGATTAAGAAACGCACTCTTTTCTTCATATTCCCAAACAAATTTTCTAAAACTAGAACTGTAATATTAACCTTTCTAGTAATAGCCTGTTGTAGATCCTGTAAATTTTGGGGATGATTGCGATAAATTTTACCAAGCAAAAAATAATCAAGAGGGGCGATCTTACAAGATTCAATCCTCGACTAATTACTCCCCCAGGAAAAACTGATCCAAAAATTGCAATGTTTATGTAGCTGTCTAAGCAGGTACACCGTCTTGTTGAAAGTACCCAGTTGCAAACTCCACAGCATGCAATTGATTGATAAACGATTCTAATACCAAACATCTGTATCAATCAGCGTGTATCGTTCAATTAGAAATGTGTAATATATTCGAGACTTTGAAACCGCAACCCAAGCACCAATTTTCCGTGGATGCAAACTGATCTCCGTAGAAACGTAACAAATTAGCAGTGGACCAAGTTCGATAGTTTTGCGAATTAATGTAACCTGAGAGATGAAACCAAGCCTCATCCGTAAAAAAAGATTTCTATCCAAAACTTCATCGTTGCTCAGGTTCTCATTACACCTGGAGGAGGCTACGTCCAACTCACAAGCCGGAGGTCCTGGGTACGATTCCGTGTGCTTAGGAAGGCACAGCAAAAGCCATTGATCCCGGCAACCAGTCCTCCCACAGAGGCCACTGATGGGACTGGATGCCTTGCAACTTTAGAGGGTAGCACCAAGGGGTCCAATGTGGCCTAGGTGCAGCGGGAAAACTGCACCCCACCGTATCCTACATTTCGCAGCACTAAAGGTAGTCTTCAAAAATATGAGGAAACAGTTGTTGAACTACAGACATTTTCTTTTTTATTTATGGGTGCACTATGCACAAATATCGCCAATAGATGTTATTTTCTTTACCAGCTAGTTTGATAATAGTAGGCCATGCATATACTATACAGTGCGGACGTAAATGGTCCCCCCCTCCCTGCTAACTTTTGAACCAGTCAAGATAGGAACATGAAACCAAAGCAGTATCAAATGGTATAAAGTTTGTGGTTTTTTAGTGTAAATTTTAAATGGCAATATTCATAGATGGCGCTGCGAGCGCTATCAACTTTGAAATTTCAAATTGCAAAGGGGGTCTTGTGACACATCATTGAAAAGGTCTTTCAATTGTCTATTCAACAGTGGCGGGAGTTTTCAATTCTATCAATCCGTTATAAAGTTACAATTATTTAGATGCGGCCTCGGAAGCACGCGTATAATTTGCCGTATAACGCTGTATAGTCAAGGTAGGAACATGAAACCAAAGCGATATCAAATGGTATGAAGCTTGCTGTTTTTCAACGTAAATTTTGAATATTAATCTTCATAGATGGC
>JAWQRJ010002405.1:0-13585 GCA_033557515.1 Diorygopyx duplodentatus | reverse complement strand
AAAGTGCTTCTTTTCTTGGATAACGCCACGTCACATTCTAAAGTACCATTAGAAAATGTTAAACTAGTCTTCCTGCCGCCAAACACCACTTCGCATTGTCAGCTCTTGGATCAAGGAATAATTCAGAATTTCAAATTGATTTACCGAATTTTTTTATTAAAAGGCTTCTAACGTTTATGGACAGTGAATCTGATTTTGAAAATTCTGAAAAAACATAAATTTAGCCAATGCACTTATATGGATTACAGCTGCTTGGAAAAAGGTATCTCCTGTTACAGTTAAGAAATGTTATTCCAAGGCCGGATTCTCTGATGTTACCCAAGAAGGTACAATATTTGATGAAGAATACGAATACCCCTAAGAGTTGAGCAAATTCTTTCCTACAGTTCGTAACGAAATTGTGGATTTAGATGAATATGCTTCTGTTGATAGTCATGTGCCTACAGAGAGCCCTAACTTCACTATTATAGAAATTGTTGAAGAATTGTGCAATAATGATGAAGAACATAACTCTGATAATAGTAATATAGACGATTGTGAAAATCCAAAATCTACTTTATCTAGTATGAGCGAAGTGTGCAAAATTAAGAGACATACAGAATTATTTGTTGTGCAATAACAATGGTGAAATTTTTATGGATGTTTCTCGAATTTTACTTGCATGTGAAGCTGTAGTTTTTAAATGGAAGCTAAAAAATTTAAAGCAAACAAAGATTGAAATATACTTTAAAAAAGCTTAACAAATAATGTTTTTTCGTATGAATATTGTGTATTTATATAATATTTACTTTAATTAATAAAACAAAGAAAAAAGTCTTAAAAACCAATTATATATTTTATTTGTAAGACGAAAAATCTGCCAATTACGACCACCTTTATATAACGGCCAATATTTTTTCTTTTTTTGGTGGCCGTTATTGGCAAGTTTTACTGTATAAAACATGCAAAGTGACACAAAAATCGCCATTCATTAATTCAGTAAAATAAAAAAATCATTCAAATATTTGAATGAAAAAATTACTGGATGGAAAGTACTTAACAAAAATTTATTTTATTAAGTACTTTCTTTTTATTAAGTTTATTATTAACTTTATTACACGGTGTTTTGCATACCTTCACTCCACATGCTTTTGCTTTCCTTAGTCTCGAATATTACATTAATTATTAATAATTAATTAATTCATTTGCTTTTGGTCTAAATTTTTCTAATACAGTCGTAACTTTACAATAATTCTTGCTGCAAATAATTGAATGCGTAAAGAATATTTATTTTTGTTCACAAATATTTTATTTTTTTCGTAAAATCATTGATATATTATTCTGAAAAATTCAGAGTTGTTTAAGTGCTTTAAATATTCAGTAATTGTATATTTTTGTTGGTGAGAGTTCTGCGTTGGTTAAATGCACAGCACATTACACCACTTTACGCTTTATTACATTTAATAAGATTATATTGAAGCTCTATAGTAGCGGCTGTATAGAAATATAGCTTTTTATTTCACTTGTGTTGGCTTAGTTGTTCTTTAATATTGTCGGGCTTCCAATAATTGTTTACTTAGGGCCCTTTGCCAATAACGAAATACTTTGTCAAGGTGTACAATGCAGTTGCCAGCGAATCTTACGAACACCTGGTTTTTGAAAGAGTGCCACATTGTGCTTTACGAAACAGCGCATTGATCTATTTAAAAAAAAAACGATAGTTACATTTATTATGTTATCTTTCAGCAAGTTCAGCATGATTAGCATTGAAAGAGATCTGTGGGACGTCATATTTTCTGGTTGTATTCAAAGCCTACTTCGACCATTTTCCTTCCAATGTCAAGCCTTTATAGCAAGGTCAACAACAAACGCTTTTAATAACAAGTACAATAACAAATACCCTTCATTCTTCTTGATATCCTCGATTTGATCTTGCGGCAAGATGGATTGTTAGAAATCATTATTTCAATAATCACAACTGCACTTGCTTTTCGAAAAACTGGCTGCTACAAATTATATTGACTAAAGTGTTGCCAATCTTTTCCAATTTATGATATAAAACTTGTTCAAAAGAGATACATATGCCTTTACTTATACTAATTGTAATGGTCGGATGAAATGTTTAAAGAAAGAAATGAGAAACCTACAAATTGTACAGCAATACAGTTCGAAGTTTCACCTTAATAAAGGTGAAGTAGATTAATAAAATTCTTTAAGAAGGTAAGGCCAAAACTTTCTCTTAAAACAGAACATTTAAACCGAGAAAAGAAGGTATAATACATAATTGAAAAGACATCTATCTTGTGTGCTTTTTAAAAGCTTCTGTAGTTCTTTTGATATAAATAACTAAATTGTAATGAAAGACATAAGTACTGTTTACTGGGATTTCAGGATATTCTGAATTTGTAAGTAAAACTGAAGAAATAAACTAACTCAGTGACTGCCTGCCTTTGTTTCTTTATCAAATGATCTAATTTATTCTTCAATGGATTCTTAATCCATTCAAAAGTTCGAATTTATTGAAAATGGAGACCGTAGTTAAGTATAATCCAACAGGAAAAATTAATTACTGGTCTTGGAATCTACTCTTTATTTATCGCTAATCTAATACCAAAATATTTTGTTTTTTATGGGCATTATCTCTTGCTATTTCTATGATGCACACTGTTGATAATACAAACTTTATCTGGCAAAATAAATACGACAGCGCAATCTCCTATCAAGCTAAAATCGATCGTAAGTGGAATTTTATCGTTTATAGCAAATCTTCTCTGGGAAATTTGCAACCTTTAATCTTGCTTGTAATCCACTTCTATTATTATTCTGACTTTTTTTAATCACAATAATTTTATTTTTACAATTCGCTATAACTGACTTTGATTACTTTTATTTTCAGATCAACTGATAGCATTCTATCGACGACTGCTGAACCCATACCCCCAGATATTCCAACGTGCAAACAACCGAAATGCAACAAAAAGCGTCGAAAAAAAGGTCTGTTTTTCGATCCAGAGTCGGGCAGGCGCAGGACTTATCTTTCGTCGGAGGACTTGATTTCTCTGGCCGAGGAGAAGATGCTGATGGTCCTCTGCGCCAAAAGTTGTCCGGATAAGGAAGATTTGGAATACGAGGACTGCTCCGATCTTTTGAGGTCCGAACATCAAATTCCTAGGTCGAAGTTCACGGCCATCTGGATCGAATCTTGTGGCATCCAATGAACAACACCTTCAACCAAGTCTTGACTAGGCTAAGTCATGCATTTTTACAAACTTGTACAACGATGGCTGTGCTGATTTATGAATTCTAGTGGATAATTAATATTAGGAACGAGCGGAATCGTTCTTTGAAGTGATCTGACCATTGACTTTTTGATTAATTAATGACAATACAGTTAGATAATAAATATGAAAGTAGTTTTAAGAATCTTTATATTATAAGTAGGCATAAAATAACCGTATGCATATACAAATAAAAATAAAATCTTATTTATTGTTGTTTTTATTTCGGATCTGTTTGTTATTACCTGTAATAAACCTACCTACTTGGTTGTAAAAAAACGTATTAAACCTATAAAACTCATAACGTTTAATGGCGGTCCATAAAATGATTATTTTTAAGATTGTAAATAAATTAATTTGGCTGAGTAAACCTCGACTGAGTCATCTCAATAAAATTTGTTTTGAAGGTCTTTCTTATAAAGAGTAATTAAATCGTTAAAATGTGAATGCCGATTTTAATTTTTTTTCTTAATCTACATTCAATTTTCAACAATTTCCGTAATGTGTTTGCCAGGCCTAAACTTAATCGTTTTCGAGATATTGAACTTTTTCGCAAAAAGTATGCAACATTTTGAAAAATCGAATTTTCATAATTATACTTATGCGATAATATTCGTACTTCATTAACCATTAGTTGAGAGATTGAACTTTTCAAAAATACATCCTGCGGGATATTCTTACGTACATTCTTTACAAAATTGAATTTTAAAATGAGAAAACTTCAAATGACAAAAAGTGATTTTTTTTAAATGGCACCTACCAAATATTTTTGTTTAATTGAATGTACAATTAAAATCTTCGTTAAACGATATTTGGCTTCCCTATACCTAAAATGTTTTCCAAGCTGTTGCTGCAAAAGCAATCCTTTGACAATACATTCATTTGTTGTAAGTTGAGTTGCCTATCAATTATCAATTCTGACGTTTATATAACTTAGGTTGGTTGAGTTCTTATTTAAGGTGAAAAATTAATGCATGTATCAATTGGAAATCGAGTTATCAAAATATCACTCATGTTTAGTTCTTGACAAAATAATGTAGTTATTGTGTTAACTTATTTTTATGGTAATTTAAGACATAAATTACTAGAGAAAATGTTCAAATAGTTCTCAGTTACTTGTGGATACGATTATTCCTTAAAATAAATGTGCTAACTACCAAAGCACGAATGGGGAAAAGGAAAAAGAGACCACTCAACATGTCAGAGGTAGAGTTATAATTGAATCATTATCATTCACCAACAAATAATCTGTTTGGAAACTTTAGATTTAATATGTTACAGAAAAGATGTTATAGTATAATGCAAAAAAGGTGTGTGGTAAAATAACGTTTCTGGTATTTTATTTACTGCTAGATAGCTGTTGCTACAACATCCTATGTATAAGTTTCATTAAATAATGTTGGGTTAATAATCTGCCCCATATGAAGACAACAAAAGTTTGATTTATTAATCGATGAAGCAATGAATCAAAGTAAATCTGCTCGATTGTCTTCCAGAAAACAGATCCATTACAAAACATATAGGTTAATCTTTTACCCATAATATTTTGAGTTGGCTTTTCACTGTGTAAACATTAGAGTAAGTCTTCTACTCTTTGGAGTATGGTAAAATGCGTCTTCCAAATTTCTGCACTATAAATCGTGTTGTACACCTAACCTTAAGATTAGCGAATATTTTTGTGAACGGCACTAATTTGCTAACAAGCAACGCACATTTCACCGTCTAGAAATAAACTATTTACTTGGATTATTAGCGTAGCAACACAACTGACTTAAAATACAAGAAATAATATTCTATGACACAATCTTGTTATTTATGACGTTTAACGAAATCAATAAATTTGATTTACCGAAACGATGTAATTTAATGTTTGAAAGCGGTGTCTCCTGTAGTAATCCTAAATGAACAAAGATTGATCCTTCGTTCCATAACTGGCTAGATGGTGAGAAATTGTGATCAGACGGTATATCAAGTCATCAAACTAAGAAAGCTTGAAAATCCAGGATTATCAAATGAAATATAATATGTTTTGAATAACACGTTTTGAATAATGTTTTGAAATTTCATTCTTCCACAAAATAAAAAAAAATCCCAAATATTTGTAAAGCGATTATTTAAAAATATATACTAGCTAAAACTGCTTAACAAAAACTGATAGAAAGTTCCAAAATGGCACCGATCGACTGTTTTACAAAAGACAAATAAACAACCTCTTTTCATATTTCTGCCATGGTAAATGAAAAGGCCTCATCAGGAATATTACAGCTAATTAAAAGCCGTTTTTTTGTTATTTTCCCCATGTTTTGGGACTCCCAGGAAATATCATGAGTACAATAAAAATCTTGTAAATTTTGGGGAAAATTCCTCAATGGATTACAAGATCTGGCATATTCTCACAGAACGCGGGAAACTTTTTAGATAGAATACATTTTAATCAGTGCGTGTATTTTTCCATTTATGTAAAAAATGTCTTCAAAAAGTTTTTGTTTATAAATTACTGCTGAAAGTACTAAAACATCTTCTTTAAAAACATTGGCAGTTGTAAAAATTGTACTTCATGGTGGACGTTGAATCTGCTTCAGATTCAGATTGCAACAGATCCAATGAAAATTACGGCCAAAAAGAAACATTGTGAATTCAATTTAAGAAGCTACTTCATGTGAAACAAATGCTATACTTTACCAACAAAGATTGTTTCTAGTTTGTTACTAATGAAGACATGACTCAGCAGAATGTTTCCTTGAAAAAAAATTTGCACGTTTCCTTGAAAAAAAATTTGTGCATTTATGAATTATGATTATTTTTGTAAAAAATGTAATTGTATGATTGACTTATGGAGCAAAGACATGCAGAGCTTCAAATACATATGTTTGGTACCACTAAAATAGATACCTAAACTGGAAGTAGTATTTTTAAACAACTATAAAGTTGTTTAAAACTTTAAGTGAACATAACTTACAAAGAATTGAAAAAGTAATCGTGAAGGCTATATTTTTGACTCCTTTTCCTTGAAAGTTGGTCTTCCCCTGTACTACATTTTGTTAACTGTTTAACGTCATCCCGACTTTAAAGAATTAGTGAACCAAATTCCTTATATCTTTGTATCCGTTATTAAGTTAGTAGAGCGAGTTACTTAAAACCAATTGACTGTAACAAAGCCCCAATTTTATGCTTTGTGCTCCAACAAGCTCATCTTGTTGAAGTTGTTTTGTTGTGCAATTTTAAACCAAAATCAAGGTTATATATGTGTGTGTGTATATTCACTTCACTTTATTTTTTGATGGTGAGATTTTGAGATTGTCGCGTTTGTGGAATCTTTATCGAATTAGTGGTCGATTTTATTTAACACATATTTGTTATGACATTTATGACTCCCAAAGTAGTAGTTTAGGAGTTATTGCAATTTTTGTTGTAGAAAATTACATTTGAAACAATGAAACTTTTTTTTGCTAAAATGAATAGAAATAGAAAAATGGTATAATTAGTCTTAGGTTGACCTAATTCATCAAGATATATCAAAATCTCACCGCCAAAATTTTTGGCCAAATGCAATACTTTCTGTCTTATACCGCCAGGAGAAAGAAAATAAAAGTTGCCATGGTGTTGCAAACCACTCAACTCCTATGTGTGCTTCAGATTTCTTGATCTTCGTCCAATACACTTAGCAGCGGAAAATTTATAGGGTCAATCTGATCACTTATTAAAGATATTTCTTACTGGTGGTTGTACATTTCGAAAGTCTGTCCTATGGAATGGATATCCTGCTATTATGGGCGATCGGGATCCTGCAGTACAGTGGTATATGTCAGCTCTTAGGGATCCCAGAGATCTCCAAGAAGTAGGACTGTAAACGGGTAATCCCAGACTCTTCAAAGAACAGCGCCTTAAATCTTTTGTCGCCCTCTTGTCTTGTCTTTGCAGGAAGATACGAAGAGAAGGTGAGAACCTCACTTCAGGAGAGAACTTTCAGAAAACCTTCATAGAAGCCAAAGCTGTATTTCTAACATAAATAAAACACATTACTTTAAATTAACTATTCAAAATTTCTTTGTGTAGCTTATAGGATGCGTCAGCATCCACCATGCATAGGTTTAATTTCCAAAATATTTTTTTGACCTTGTGCTTCAATATCAACTTTTCCAAATAATAAAAGGTTTTTTATTCTCGATTAACGATTTTTGTTGAACCTGCACCATGGCGCGCCAACAATCTTGCGCCTCAGACCGATGGCAACTATCGCACATTTGTTGATTTACCGTAAACTCAACTACGAATTCTTGTTGCAGAACAGCTTCATCGATAACTTAAGCCGGGACGATCAACTTCACTTTGATACATTTCGAATAGGTTCCGTCCATACAAACGTCGGTTAATTTCACTTTGTTTAAACCTTTCATTTTCTTTAAACAGAGGATCATTAGCTTTAAAGCGCAGTGGACCCATTCCGCCGGTGCGTGCAAGTAACAATTACAATCGCGGCAAAACTATATCGTCGCTTGGTTCATAATTTCTTGCACGCAATTCTTATGTGAGATCTTATGTGAGATCACACACAATCATAAAATAAAATGCACAGTAACAGTACGTTTTTAAGATTTATTTTTGGTACATCTGATATACAATTTAAAGTAATCATTTAACTCCCTAAAGCTTATTAACGGTTGTCTACTATTACGTCAAGCCAATCTCAATTTGGGATTCGTATGTATCCATATAATGTCAAGTTTTTTAAATACCGGAGTGGACACAGTATCGTTTTATCGGACTCCGCATAACTACCGACAGTATTTTCAAAAAATTAAATCTTACACAGACTCGCCGTTTCCATATTTTTGGGAAAACATCCGAAGTGTCGATTTCGAATCTGAAGAAGAACAGATTCCATCTCTTCGAAATCGGCAATTCTAGTTCGCATATTGATTAACATATTGCAGGTAATAAGAAAATGGGTTTGGAATTTCCGTAAAAGCATAAGATGAAGATCACACCTTGTTTTGTTTGACACGTATTTTTCATAAATTTATAGGAAGAAAAGTATTAGTATTAGTTGGTTATAAGTATATTTGTTTTATAAAACTATATAAATCAAAATACTCACGATGGAAACATTAAGCTTGCGTAACAATTATTACAATTAAAATTAAATTAAAGGTAGCAACATCGTAGAAGGTATAAATTAAAAAAGTAAACGATGTTAAGGTTTAAATCTTTTAAAAATTTAAAACAGGTTTATTTTGTGCAAATGCGAAAATATAAATATTTCAATACCAACAATAATCAATTATTTCGCAAACACCAAGCCTATTGCGATACTGTCACAAACCCATTAGTGCTTACATCACACAAAGCAAACAGTCCAGTTGAATTCTTTGTTGTTGTTATTACATATGTCCTGAATGCACAATTAAAATTTATGTGGTCGTGAAATTGTAAAAACTCTGCCAACGAGTTGTATAACTGAATGCCTTGATAAATTATTATAAGTCATGCAGTTTGTGGTCGAATTTAGTCCTAGGTTAGTAACATTTGTAGCCTAGAAGTTTTAAATAATTTCTCTGGTTGTAAAATGTGCATTCTATTTAGAAATGGAATTGTTAGTATTCGCAGTGTTCTTAGTTTTCAGGAATAATTTTGCATAAAATTACAAAATGTTAACTACATTTTAAAATAAAACATTATTAACTGAATGGCTTAGTTCCACAAAGGATCCAGGCCATAAAATTACTAGTTAGCAAACGTCGATATGGATGGGTGTAAAATCCTAGTAAGGTAAAGGTTTAAAAATCTTACAATGGAATTTTAAAACCGACTATTATACTGATATTGCTGTTTACAAAATATTTGACAGGATTTTGAACATTTGATTAAATAAAATCTGAAATATTGAAAAAATTATGTTTTATTTGAAGATTTAAATAATAAACACTTAAATCACTTTTATTCGAAAACGAATTGATCAATTTTGGAATGGCTTGCATATCTTCTCATGTTTTGATTAAAAAATAAAATATACAAAATATAAACTATTTGCTAAAATATTGTTTCCTTATAAAATTGTGATAACATTTTTAATGCAGATCACAACATTTTTGCACATATTTATGTAAACTTTTACCTTAGAATAAGTTGAGAGGACTTTTAAATACTTTAACATATCTATATTTTAACTTCAATTTTATTATTATTCATTAAAGAAAAGGTTTTCTAACTTATACGTAATACTATAATATAACATTATCCATAATAGAGCACTAAGTAAAAAACGGTAATTTGTATTTACACCTCATTACACAATTTAATTGTGAATATTTTCCAAAATTAGCAGTTTTACACTGATTACCAAAAATTGTATTACTCAACACCGGAAGCCAAAACCAGTAAAACAATCTATAATTCGAATCTAACCATAAAAACGAGACATAATCACAGCGACAAATTAGAACTTATCTCAACCAACAGTGAAAGCATATTTATGCGTACAATTGCATTCGTGACACTAAAACTTTTTTCTTTATCTCGCTCCACAAACCACAATATAATTACAAAGCGATGTTTTCCATTTCTTCGCCTCTTGTCACACGACTGCATCCGTCAATCAGCTGACGGTCGCAGGGTTATTAGATTAACTGTAACATCGTCCAGCTCTGTCTCTAGGTCTTGGTCATTACATTACATATCTCTATTTCCACTACTACTTTTAAACGATTGCCGGCAGCTACAGCAAACGTCTTGCAAAACCAATTTGAACAACAGTTCTCGGCCGGTTCTTGTACCCAATAGAGGTCTGTTGCAAAACAATCGATCAATATTTATCACCATTATGCATTCGAAAAACGTGCGAAATGTTGTAACAGTAACATTGTACTGTTTCGTCATTGGCATTGCATGTGACAACGTCACTTATACGCCGATAGTTTTATGGCATGGCATGGGTGAGTATTGGAAATTACGTACGAAGGTTCAACAATATTAACAATAGTATTTGCAATGGCGTTACAGTTCAATCAGGAAAAATATACGAATATATTTGAAAATGAAATCGTTTTGCTTTGTGTTGGTGATCACTGCATAAGTTGGACTTTCATTTGTTTACATTCTCTGTACACAGATAATGTTGTTTATAAAATAGCAGTATGTGATATTTGATGATAGGGTCTCAGTTTGACTCAGAATGATTAATAAAATATAAGACCAAACAAGATGTATATAGCAAAACCAGCGACATATTCACCCATAAACTTTTTGGTGTATTTACGTCCTAATTAATAAAAAAACATATACCACAACAATACACTATATTCAACTAATAAACTCAACTTATACGCTATGCAATAAGTTTATTGATTAGTAAGGTAATTATAAATCATAATGTTAATGAATGTGTAACACTTTCAGCTTCAGGAAGTGGTTACGCAGCCAGGTGCAAAATCGTTATAAACGTTTCATGTTTATGCAGGTGTTTAATTCATCTGTTTCTTTAAATGCAATGGTATAATAATTTTTTCCGCAATCATATGTAAAATAACATTTTCTTCAATATGAAATAGCACCGAAAATAAACACCTTGTATATTAGAAAGTAATATTATATTGTGAAGATGTGGTGCAAGTTTTAATTGATATATTTTATCGTTTTGTTTATGTGAAAGTTAATAATAAGGAATCTCTTTTGAGAAAAAGTAGTGGTTATGGTTTTACAGGTATATGAATGTAAAAGAAATATTTCATTGCCATTTCGTCCTTTTTTGAGCTGGAATTCGCTATGAAAACCCTTGATATGAATCTCAGAAAAATAAGCCCCAGTAAGGCATCTGTAAACAAAATGCTCTAAAAGAAAATATATTCCAATTTCCTTCCGCTATAATTTTTCTTCAATTGATAAATTTGATAAGAAATCCAGAATTATGTATTTAATTTTATCCTTAAGCAAAATATTTACATTATTAGGTTGTTGCTTAAACGACTAACAACTTGTAATGCGATCTTTAGTTAAAGATAAGAAATTCAGAATATTGTTATAGCTCATATATCTCTGAATGCAATGATTTTTATTTGTTACAGTTCGGCAATTAGCAGAAAAGCTGTATCCATTACAAAAAACATTTTGAAACTCTTTGTCATATTTGATAATTAAGTTGGGAAGATTTTCTTATTACTTATTTATAATCGGCTGTATCTTTGCACGATATAATCGCTAAATGGATAACCTATAACAATTAAAGGGACAAATTTTGAACCCACTTAGGAGTATATTATACTCTTGTAAACAGCATAAAAATTTCATTAGATATTTTAGATTATTTGGACTGACAATTTGAAAATTATTAGTCCAAATAAGTCGAAAACTAACAAATGTATCGAAAAACGCTTTCAGGAGGTCATATGAGATAGTAAGGGGGACCTTGAATCGCACTATAATTCTTACACTGTGAGCTACCCTCTATGCGTCTTATAATACCGCAAATTAAAGGACTCAACAGGTACTTTACACCTGTGCAAGAAATATTAAAATCAATCAATTCCTTTTCGAATAAAACGGGTTTAAGTATTATTGTTTTAATCTGCAAATGAATAAATTTTTTTAATTATTTCAGTTTTTATAACTACATATATGTATAATCATAAGGTTACAATTTCAAATGCCGAAATTTAGAACCCCGGTATTTCCTAGTTTTATGTTTCACGAAAAGTGGTTTAGAATTTTTTATTAAAAGTGGAAGTAAAAGTTGAAATTGTAGGTAAATTCTATGTTTTGCCCTAATAATAACCGCGTTTTTTCTTGCATAAATAGAGGGTGCAAAAACATTTTATTTCAGTATTGGCCTAAAAACCGAATTTGCCGGGTTTGCGTATGTTACCACTTATCATTTCAAGTTTTTCTATTCAATTCATCATAGGACGATAAATATTTTCATCTGCGAAGCTTGCTAGAGCTAATGCTTGTTAGAGTTTAAACATGATTTACTAATGTAAGAATTAAGACTATAACAATTATATGATTTTGCCTATTTATAAATCACAAAAATTTTTGGTACTATAATAGTACAATAAAATAGCGAGTCACGAATTAATAAAATTATGGAGTCAAAGAGAAGCCGTATCGTTAATTAGTAGTTAAAAGAAATGAAAATGAAAAAGTGAAAGATAAATAAAGTGAAATAAAATCAAAATTTAAAAAATTATTTTAATTTAAAATTTAAATGTAAATTCCTCCTTTTTTTTCTTTTTAAAAAGGGTGTCTGAGGGAATGGTAAATATGTGGGATATTATTTTCCAATTGGTTATTAAGTAGTAAAGTTTTGTTTTTTTTTAAATGAATCTATTTCGTAGCTTTCGAACAATTCCATTAATTAGCTTTTATTAAGTTGATGAATAATTTTAATGTTATCATATGTGAATTTATGATTGTTAAAATTTATGTGTCTACCGAAGTTTGAATTGTTGCTTGTGAGGTGTTCTTTAATTTCGATCTAATTTCGATTTTTCTGCCGGCCTCTCCTATGTGAGTAGCATCGCAAGTTTCACATGTGAGGGTGTATGAATACACCATTTTCTTCCAGTAATTTGGTAGGTGGTTTGTTAAGTATGTTTTTTAGATTTTTCTTTTATATGTAGTAGTGCTGTATGGTTGTTTTGCTTAACATTGTCTTTTTGTAAAATATTATTGTAATAGTTGATATTGTAACCATTGTTAAAAGCAATTTGTTGTATATAATGCTTAATTCCTTTTTCCTGTTATCGTAATTGATAGGAGTATTTTTTTAGTACTTAGTATAAGAGATGAAAGTAGACATTTTAATTGTTGGGTCATGAAAAGAATTAAAAGGGATGATAGCGTCAGTTTGTGTAAGTTTGCTATAAATGTCATAATTAATTGTGTATGGGGATGTAATTAAAGTGATATCTAAAAAATTTAAGGTGTGATTATTTTCTAACTCTAAGGTGAATTTTATTTTAGGGTGTAAAGTATTTATAAAGTTATGAAGTTAATTTATAATATTTATATTTGTAGGGTCAGTTATGACTAAAATATCGTTCACATATCTGTTCCATAAAATAATTTTGTTAATGAATTCGAAATTGCTGTTGTGCATAATTTCTTCTAAATGATTCACGAAAGTGTCACTCAGAAGTCCGCTAAGTGAGGAGCCCATAGGTAATCTTTCAATCATTTTGTAATATTTATTGTTAAAAGTAAAGTGATTTTGGTTTATGCAAGCAGTTAAAAGTTTTATTAGGTTATAAGCATCAGTGTTATTGTTTACGTGATTATTAATGATTTGTGTAGCTATGGTAATTGTTTCTTTAATAGGTATATTAGTGTATAAG
>JAWQRJ010002404.1:0-13586 GCA_033557515.1 Diorygopyx duplodentatus | reverse complement strand
ACCGTTAATTCCTGCACCAAAATATTGCGATTTAACCAAATTTATCTTAGTCCAATCAAAAAGTTGGTAGTGGGGGAGATAGAGGGGGTTAAAGTCATTATTTAATTTTCCTCAATAACTTTTGTACCATCAATACGAAAATTGGTGAGCGAGGATTTTTTTGGATGAGGAATTACAATGTCTTTATCTTTGTCATAAAAAATTGAAATTAAAATTTGCACAGCCAAAAAGTATGTTATCAAATATGTTATCAATCATACTTAACTCCTAAAAAATCCTTGAAGAAATCCTCTAAATATAATCTCGACCTTATTATACCTGTTGGTGTAAGGTTTAATTAAATTAAATAATTAATATCAAGAAAAAAAAATCGTGTCTCCCGCTTTCCGGGTGAACGTTTTGACCACTGAGCTATTCGGGACCTTCCTATTGCCTTCTTTCCTTGAACACTTACACCTATTGCCAGTGCGCGTTCATAGCGCAATTTTAATTAAATTGTCTTTAGTTTCCATTGCTATACACAAAGTTTCTCCACTCTGGCCTATCTTTCACCAGCGTTTTTGCCTCATCCCTTGCAGTGCCTTTCCTGTTTAGTATGGTTTCATTCCATGTTCTAAATGGTCTTCCATGTTGTCTTTTCCCTTGCATCGTTGCTTCCCACACTCTCTTGACTGGTCTTTTGCCACTCATCCTCATTAAGTACCCACACCACCTCATCTGGCATTTTTTTATTCTATTTATTATTAACTGTTCTCAGCACTCCGCTCAGGTACTTCATCTCTATACTTCGCAACTTACTTTCGGTTCTATTTGTTAGTGTCCAGCTTTCACAACCAAAATTTAATATTCGAACAAAGATTGTATTGAACACGTTGGTTGGTCTTTGTTTTTATTGACACTTTTTTTATCATTATAAACGGACTTCTTATCGCATGGTACATTCCCGAACCACTTTCTATCGTAGCGGTTATTTATATTTTTTGGTTGCCTCTTTCATTTAACTGCACTCCCAGATATATTTCCATTTAATGTAATGTCAATATTTTTCTTCTAAATTCCTATTACCATAACTTTTGTTTTTGCCACATTTATCTTCAAGTTCTTTGGTGTCAAGGCCCTGTTCCAAGTATCCATATTTGTTTTGCGCAACCCAACCCAACCCAAACATGCATTCCTTTATACAAATAAATGTATCTGTTAACAATTTTATAGTGTAATCTCCCAAGTGCTTTAACATTTCTTCCATTATGCGGTCATGTCCTGCCACTTTACCTTTCTTTAACACTGTGATTTCTGTTTGTTATTTCTTTAACACTTAATCACTCCATTTATTTCTATTTGTTGGTTCTCGTCATTATCCCGGTTTTCATCAGTAACTCTGACTGGTGTCATTGTTCTCGGTCAGGTGGAAAGCAGTTTTTCAAAATAATCTTCACCTTTAGTATTTCTTATCAGTATAGTTTTTTGTTGTTGGCCGCCTGTTCGTAGTATCTTGCGGACACCGTAGAATAGCTTTTGGTTACCATGATAGTACTCTACTTTATTTTCAAAATCTTCACAAGACTTCATCTTTGTTTCTTCACTATCTGCTTCGCCGCGTCTCTTTGCTTTTTATATCCGTTGTAACTAATATCTGTTTTCTCCTATAAGTACTGCCTCCATTTTTGTTCCTTCCGTTTTACTTCTTCTTTTATTGGTTCATTCCACCATGTCATTTCTCTTCGCTGCCCATTTTTACTGCAGCTTGTGCTCTCTCTTCTTGCTTTACTCCGCTATATATCATCACATGGTTAATTCTTGGATTGCACATCTTTTCTTTTTTATCTCAGTTAGAGCTAGTATGTTTATGTTCTCCTCCATGAACTCTTAACAATTCTTCTTCTCCATTTAAACCTCCTAATGTTCCAAGTTGCTTTCTCCATGCTCTATTGATGCTGTCTGCATGCACTTTTCGTGTAGGTGTTTCTTTCTGCTGTCCTGTATTGTTTTCGCTTCCACCTTTGTCCTTTTTGATCTTGATTTCTCTTCCTTTGTTTATATGAGCCATCCAGTGCTTCGTAGTTTTTTCTCAACTTTATCTCTCTTTGTTCCTGCTATTTCTTATCATTATTAATTCCATTTGCTTTGTCTGCCTCCATTACCTGTTTTCGTTTCATTCCTTGCTTTCGCCTGGCCGTTCTTCCGTTATCCATTGCTGCGTCATTTCTTTCCACTTTTCTGCCTTCTGGTGTTGTGCTTTCTTTGCACTTTCTGTATTTATTGTTTTTGCTTTAATTGTTGGCTCCTTCATTGTCTTTGATTTCTTTTCCCATTCAGAAATCCTCTAATCCATCGAAATTGTGAAAATGTTTGTGACATTTTGTCTGCAGTGTAAAGAAAAGATTATTTCTTCAGAATTTTCAGATTATTTCAAAAGAATTTTGTACGAGCGAACTCATAGGTTTCTCAACTTGAATAACGTCGTTTTTTTCTTGATCTTATTCTACCTTATTTTCGTCAATACCAACATCTTCATTTTGCTGATTTAAATCCGCCAAAATATCGATACTTCTGGTACTGATATTCACATGTCATTACTTCCTCATCCACATTGATGCACTCGTCCACGGTAACCTAAGTTTCACTTAAACATTTTTTTTACTAAAAAATAATTAAAACTGCACCTGCATTTCTTCTAACTCATCAATTGCTGCGTACTCAGCACCTTCGTCATTCACATTTTAATGAAACTCCCAGGTATGTTTATAGAGTTCTTTAATCTAAGAACGTTGCATATGTTTTTAGTGGCCTAAGTAGGCCAATTTTTAGTGCAAAAAAGTCGTTTTGTTGGAAACATTTTATAAAGCCTCAAATTTTGTATTCATAACTCTTTAATGTCATATAATCAAATATCCATTATGTTTCCCCATTCCTGGTGTGTTGTAACCCTTAAAATTGAAACAACGTCCCACAAAAAAGTTTGAAAAAAGAGAATTGATTTCACAATCACATTCCTTTGGTATAAATCTGTCATAATCTAAAACTAAAAACATCTAAAGGCTGTATCATTCCTATCTACCTCTGATTTTCACTTTTTTTTGCTGTGATAGTGCGCCCTGAAGTTCAGCTGAACAGTGTCCACTCTGAGAATCAGGTAATAGTGTACTTTGAGATCTAGTATTCGGTAAATAAACATTGGTAAACTAAATTTTGAAATGACAGGATGTTAGTTTACCTAGAGATATAGATATTTACTGGTCGGTATTCTTTTAACACTAGAAAAATAACAGATAATAAACGGCCATTTGCAAAAATTGTTGGCATAATAGCCAACAATGCGTACAAATGTCAAAGTTCGACCAGAGTGTACCTCCAGGCCTCCGATCTACCAGTACGGGTAGATCGTGTAATAAATTTGGTATCTGTATGATTAAAAAAGAAATCTTAATTCTTAATAATATAGAATTAAGTTATAGTGTGGTCTTTTTTATTGTTTTTAGTTGAGTGCAGATGCTGAAAGACTGATGACCCCAGAATATCGCACAAATAAAATTAGCCAAGTGAAGGATTGTGTTCCGGATGTGGATTCCGATTTATGCCTAAATACTTTGCAAAGTCTAGGTTGGGATGTAGGGGCTGCCATTAGATCATTGAAAGTAGACAAATTAGTTAAGTAAGTGCTTCTAGTGACATTTACTATCGTGAAGATTATGTTGAAATCAATAAACTCTTTTGCTAACCACCGTATTCTGCAAACACAATTTTTAATTCAAAAATATTCAAGACAAGGAATTATCTTGAATATTTTATTATTATTTTATTGTTTTAAACGTATTTTTTTAAAATTAATCTTTGTTTAATTATAGATTAGGGCTTGCAAGTAAGGAACAGTGTGAAAGAGCACTTCAAAGATCAAATTGGAACGTCGAATTGGCCGCGTCCATGATAATAGATACGTAGATCTGTTTAGTAAATGTACGTGATTGACATCTATGAACCATTTCAGAATATATTCTAGTATTATGGAAGAAATTTAAAGCAATTTCTTCAGATTATAAGAATACTCAATAGCAAAACGTATTTTCTATATTTTTTTAATATTTATTGTTATCATCACGCACCACAATTACTCTCATGTATGTTTTGAACAATTTTACCAGTTTCCATTATCATGTGGTCACTTTATTTTCGTAATGTCTAAAAGGGATGTATGTATAGAAATGTTTAATATTGCTAGTCAATTTTAGACATGTTATGAAAATAACACTATTTCAACGGAAATTTGATTTTCTTTTTTTAGTTTACGATCATACTCGTTAGCGTATTTTTTAAGTTCTTCGAGAGGAATATTTTTGTTTGAAAAGTGCCAAAGAAAACCTGTACCTTCGTTGGCAGCGCAAAGATACGTTTCGTTCGTAGAAACTGGACTGATCTCATTTTATTCATTTTATGTAGCCTTGAAATTACCAAATGCATAATCAATATCACGTCACACATTTTATTTTCTGTTACATATATATCTACAGAAACTGTATGTATGTATATAGTTACATAGTTAATAAAAAAATATTTTTCTATAAAGCAGTTTTTATTTAATAACTTTTCTGTTTACTTATACTTAACATATCATCCGGCAGGTATACATACTGTATAATTGTATGTTTCTTCATTTATTATTAATATACATTCATTGCCACATGCATAAAGAAAATGTTTTGAACCTTCGGAGTTTATTTTTTAATTCTACAGTTAAATCAAGATAAGTGCATATCTGAGTAATCAAGATGGTTTAGTAAGAGAAGAAAGGCCGTACAAATAATGAAGATAAACGACGGAATACTGAATGCTACCGATGATATGAAAACGCAAATTACAGAGATGAGAATGGAACAGAGAGTAGGGAGGAAATGAAATTATCAAAAAGGAGAGTGAATCTGGAAATGAGGGGATCATGAGAAAGTTGAAAGATTTGAAAATTCGCATATACCGGTTGGAAAGAGAAAAGAGAAGAATGTGCTGATAACCGGACTTCCAATCGATACCTTAAGCTCCAAGGCACTTGTAGGAAAAGCGGAGAATTTCATCCATGGACAATTAAAGATTGAGAATACAGAAAAGTTATGAAGCAAGCAAGAAATCAAAGGTGGTAGGGAAAATCGATGAAACGAGGGAACAAACGAGGATTTGTACTTTGAGTTTTTGTTTACTTTTTTCTTCTTTCCCCTTTAGGTAAACTTGAAGTGGGCAGTCGACCCGAAGCAGTAGGTTTCTCTTTTCTACCAATAAGTTATTGGCAAGCTCTCCAAGTTGTTTATCGTAATGATCGTCAACAGTATGGAATTTAGTTGTTTCTAGATCAGATTCTTGTATGGTGATATTCAGTATTGGGATCGGTTGATTATCGTTTACTTCAACTGGCGTGCTCTTGCTTTCCATATTATTGTTTTCCTTTTGTGTTCTCCGTTTGCTTTGGACTGCTTGCCTGTGTTTCTTCAGATAAAGAACTATCTGACTTGCAGCTACACAAGACGAACTGCTGCAAGCACAACTTGGTGAATCGGAATCACCGCTTTCACTCGAAGAACTTCCATTCTTTTTCGGATTTTTACTCATTGCAGTTTGGCTATCATCGATTGTGGGTCGTGTACAATAATTGTGGTTCGCACTCATGTTGGCTTCTCGCAATTCATTTTCTGGCCTCCCAGGTATCCTGCTCAGCAGTTGTGATAGTTTGAAATTACTTCCAAATTAATGTTATCTTCGATGGTTTCAAAACATGTCTTTGTTTATCCCAAATTGTTTCTAAAGTAGGTGGAGGATTCTTTTCCTGCTTTCCATCTAAATGGAGTTCATCAAATTTTCTTTATTCTTACTTTCATCTTCAGACTCACTACTGCCACTTTCAGACACATTGTTGTAGTAAATCAAGCACTAAAGGCTTGATTGATTTGTTGATTTTTTTTATAGCAAACAATGTCTATGTATAGAATTTAAATCTTTTTGATTAGATTATTGTTTTATATTATAACCATGAGTATTTTTGGAGATACAAAAATAGTAGTGACTAAAACTATATATGTGGATTCATTAGGTAGGTATTTTTTTAACAATTAATTATCAAACCCAATTAAAATTGAAAGGTTTGTATTAATTCATTTGTTACTTACCACGCGTGACGGTATTTGGATGGGGCATATTATACATACAATTATAAAGTCGCTTTATTTATTATTGAGAATTTTTTTATTACATAGAATCCTCGCTCTTCTCTTCAGATCTACACTAAAATAAGTAATAACACTTATCTCATGCTCCGGTCAGAGATGAACAAAGAGCCGTGTGATATTAAAACTATTTACAAAATGTACACTAATTAATTTGGCAAAATCGTTACTGGTTCTATTTCTGCATTAAACATAAATGATGATACAAAAAATAAACTACGAATACTTGCTTTCGAAGAGAAATCACATAGCTTAAGTAATTCTGGATATACCTTATTTACAGGTACAAATACACAACGCAATATTTACAATATAAACAATGAAAGTACGCCTTTTTTTACAATTACTATTGAGACGCTACCGAAAAATTCATAAATATTTACACTACATTATGAAATATAGTATCAAATAAACATTGCATAAATTAATAAATTCAAAGTTACTAAATTTTAATTGTATAACAAATCTTACCATATAGGTCCGAAAATAAAGAATAAAAATCTGTCAATTGCTAATACTGATTTGTTTATACAGAAGGAACCTCTTTAATATTAAAAAAAAAATGTTTAATCAGTAAAAAAATTATAAATATGTAAGCTTTTCAAAATTTAAACCACAACAAATTTATAAAGATATAGACACAAAAAATATGGTAAGATTT
The DNA here is from genome assembly GCA_033557515.1 of Diorygopyx duplodentatus. Classification (NCBI taxonomy): domain Eukaryota; kingdom Metazoa; phylum Arthropoda; class Insecta; order Coleoptera; family Scarabaeidae; genus Diorygopyx; species Diorygopyx duplodentatus. The sequence continues at coordinate 6,722 of JAWQRJ010002404.1, read as the reverse complement.
TTATTTTCACAAACACCATTGTAAAACGGAAAAACCTTTTATCCTTATCAAACAACGCGGCCATTGCTTTTTATGGCATACAGAAAATTAATATACACGGTTTAACGTTAAGGTACTAAACATTTAAATAAAAAAAAAGCAGTCTTTCTCGAACGTTTCTATATACAGTTTCCAAAATAAAAAACGACAAAAACTTTCAAGTCTACATCATGTGACCTTGGAGTAATTCCCGACGTTGCTGCTTTTTCTTTCGACAATCCGGGCAGAACCACTGTCCTTTCGGCGGCACCATAATACCGACGCACTCAAAATGAAACCACTCGATCGCACAGTCACTAGAGTCACACCCGATCATTTCCGACACCTCATCGTAGGGGCACCTGCAGTAACAATATAGGGCCGGTTGCGGTTGAGTCAGCTGTGGTGGTGCTGTAGGGACTTCGTCGTCCGAGCTGCTATCGTTCGATTCGGTAGCACTTTCTTGTTCTGGGACTTGAAGCGGTTTCGGCTTTGGGATGATTGGCGGTCGAAACGGCTTTATTTGATGTCTAAAATCGTTGGGTATCCGCGACGGTTCTGAAACTGGCGTAGTTTTTATAGTTATAGGTGGCACAACCATCGGAGATCTGGGTGCCGGTAAATCCATTTTCCTCCATTTGTGCACCGGTGGTTGAACTTTCTCGTGTTCTTCATCGCTCGAGTAACCGTAGAATTTGTTCGGAACCCGTCTACGTTTTGACGCCCTTAAACTTGTGTCCGTATCAGGAAGAGGTTGGCTTGGCGTAGGTACACTTATAATAGGATCTGGTGAACTGTACGAATGAGTAACTGTAGGCGAGTGTTTAGGCAAAGTTAAGGTTAAGGGAGCGACTGATGGGTAACTATTAGGAACGGTCGTGTTTGGATTTTCTGATTCGTACTTTGAGCTTTTGTTTTTCTTTTTCTTCTTCTTGGATTTAGATTTCTTCTTTTTTGGTTCCGCAGGTAAACTTGGAGTGGGCGGTCGACTGCCGTCCATAATTGAACCGTTTATGTACGGTCCGATGCTTGCCATCTGAAGCAGTTGGTTTCTCTTTTCTGCCAGCAGTTTATTGGCAAGCTCCTGGGGTTGTTTATCGTAAAAATCTTCGTCAGTATCAGATTCCGTTGTTTCTAGATCAGATTCTTGTATGGGGATATCCGGTACTAGAATCGGTGGATTATCGTTTACCACATCGATTGGCGCGCTTTCACTTTCCGTCTTTTTGTTTGCCTTTTGTTTTCTCCGTTCCCTTCTGGCTTCTTGCCTCCGCCGCCCTTCGGACGAAGAACTGTCCGATTCGGAACTATCCAACGACGAACTACTGCTTCCGGAACTCGAGCTGCACGAACAGTTTGACCCGCAAGTGCAACTTGATGAATCGGAATCACTGCTGTCTGTTGAAGAACTGCCGTCGCGCTTCTTTTTCGGACTTTTACTCGTCGCTGTTTGGCCACTGTCGGTTTTGGGCCCCGTGCAATAATCATGATCCGCACTCATGTCGGCCTCTCGCAAATCGTTCTCCGGTCTTTCAGGCACCACACAGTAATCATGGTCGTTTAAAATTACTTCTAAATCGATTTTATCTTTGACCTCTTCAACTTTAGTTTCCGTTTCCTGCTTGTCTTTGTTGGCTTGATAATTACGGAAATCATCCCAAATTGTTTCTAAAACAGGCGGCGGTTTGTCTTCCTGCTTTCCATCTAATTCGTTACTTTCAGTATTGTCTGCAGAGTTTATTAAATTTCCTTTGTTTTTACTTTCATCTTCAGAATCACTACTATCACTTTCAGATAAGTTTAATTCTGGTAAATCGTAAACGTCCACTTTAGGTTTCGGTTTTTCTTTTTCCTCGGTCTCCGCACTTTCCACTGGACTAGTGATGTTTTCTGGATTTTCCGTTTCCATTTGAGATGTTTCAGGATTCTGCGGTTTTTCCGGCTCTACTTCTACAGGTTCCTCTTGGGGCTCTCTATGCTTAAATTCATGTTTCAATAGTAATTTTTTCGAGACGAATCTCTCCCCGCAGTCCTCCTCTGAGCAGACGTGCGGTTTATCGTTGGTGTGTAATCTTTTGTGTACCATTAGGTAGACGGCTTTCGAAAAACTTAAATTGCAATCTTCGCAGATAAAACTCAGAGGTGGGATGCAAAAGTGATAAACATGCGGCCACTTTTTCTGTAAACACTTCTTGCACAAGACGCTTTCTGTGCCGTGTTTCCAAAACAGGTGCTTCGTTATGTCCGGTTTGTTTCTATAGGCAATACCGCAACGATAGCACAAGTGATGCAGCTTGTGCTTCCAAACGTGATTCGATAATTTCGACTGGTTGTGACACAGTTCTAGGCAAACGTCGCACGCATGGTGTCTCTTTCGTAGGTGAACCATGAGGCGGAAAGCTGAGGGTAATTCATCGCTGACGCACATGCAACAACGGAAATGTATATTGCTGTTGAGTTCGTATAGACCGGGACAGAGATGGCAAATTAGTTCGCTGTAACTGTAGAAGTTTGACTTACACATGATGCACAGAAGGATTGATTTCGCGTGCATTTTTCTGTTGTGCAAGTAGAGTTCCTTGTGAACAGTAGTAGAGTATCGACATTGAAAACATTCAAAGACATGGGAGAACGTAATTGCTTCTGACGAATTATTCTCCAAGTTAAAATAAATGTTTTCTAAGTCCGCGAAGGAATCTTTAATTCGAGAAACGAAGCTTTCCGGTATTAGTTCTTCTGCTGTTATACTATTAACGACAGCGCTAAATCTATGTTCGGCAATTGCGTGTAACCCCAATTGTTTTCCGTTAACCGATATCTTTCTGGCATGATTGCAGTAGACGCAAGAAGCTATGGTTAAACCCAAACATTTCTGTAACAACAGTTTTATATCGAACTTATCTAAAGGTTGTTCTAATTCCAATTCGATAATGGGTACATCCGGACCGGCTACTTGTATCTGATTCTCTTGATTTTGGAGTTGATTTTCCGTTTCCAGATTGGTGTTCGATTCCTGACTTTCGTTTTCGATCTGGTCAACTTCCATGGTCAGCTTTTCGCTGTCGTCGCTTTCGAAGTTCTCCGCCTCCTCTTCTTTCTGGTGGTATTCGAACGATTTTGGAAGCTTCAGGGTGACTTTTGGAACTTTCCGCGTTTCCACTGCTTCGTCATCGTCGCCGAATTGTTTCGGGGACTCCTCCAACGTGTTCGAGTCTTGAGAATCTTGCGTTAGATGGTCGTTTTCAATGGAACTACTGTTCGGTATCGAATCGTTTTCTTGTGGCATTGTGGAATCATCGAAATTATTTCTTTCTGTCAAATTGATATCACAGCGTTCTTGTGTTTCCATGGTTTTAAATTCTTGTGCCGAATTAGGCTCGTTTACGTCAAAGTCTACTGAGTTTTGAATCAGCGTATCGCCGTTATCCGTTTTTGCTTCTTCGCCAGAAGCGATTTTTTCAACGTTTTCTTCAAAGCTATTTTCGTTTTCTTGCAAGTTATTTTCGGTTTCTAAAGCGGTAGAGGATTGGTAATTACTGTCTCCGGTTACGTGACTAATTGGTTTTGAATTTTTCGTATTTTTAACTGCCGACTTTGCCGTTAATTTACTAAAGTTAACCTCGAGACATTGATGCTCGAAAAAATTCTCCGATTCGGTAAATCCTTTCTGGCATTCGCAGCACATGAGAAAACAAGGTACTTTATAAATATTATAAAATTCTTCTAAAGTGTTAATACGGTTCGGCACGCAATTATGTTTCGAAACTATATGCATCGATAATTTTTCTGGATGCGAGAACATCCCTAAACAATAAAGACAGATATATCTTCTGTGTACTTCTCGCATATGTAAGAATAAATTCCAGTTTTCGTAGTAAGTTCCGCACGCGGAACACAAAAAAACGTTCCTCGTAACGCGAATATTCGTCTGACCTGAAACATTACTTGTACTAGTTGAATTGTTCACTGGGGTTGAAATTTGATTGCACTGTAATATATGGTCATTTAAAGACCCCCATGAAGGAAAACCGGACCGTAAACATTTTTTACATTTAAATTGTACCGTCGGTTGTAATCCTAAATATTGCGTATATTCGCGTAATTTTGGATTAGCTTTTCCCTTCTTCTCACCTGTTGGTTTGTGATTCTTAATTTTCTTATCCTCATCTTTAGATTCCTTCTTCTTATCCTGAGACTTTTCAAACAATTCAAAAATCGATTCTTTAAAATAAGGATTACTATGCATATAATCGTTTTCCTCCGTATTCTTAAATCCTTTAAACCCACCTCTTTTTCGTTTTTGCTTCTTCTTTGTATTTACCGATTCATCTATCACCAAAGCATCGTAATCCGAACTGTCGTCGCTCTCTTCCGATTTGGCATCGTTCAAATTCGTGTTCCCATTGATCTTAATCGATTCGTCTTTAGGATCCTCTATCTCGGGCAGTTTGGCCATCACTTCACCATTTTTAAGCGGTTCCGGTAAAGTGGCAGTCGCGGACAGACTGTCGGAACCATCTTCCATGCCGAACTTAATTTCCTCCAGTGGTATCTACAACAAAACTTGGTTATGACATTTAGCTGTCACACCAGGACGCTAGGTTAGGACAAGGTAAATAAACGTCAAAAAATTTCAAGTGACAATGAACTGGCACAGCAAACCATCACATTAGTGGGCGCACAAAATCAGAATTCCTCACACAAAAAACACTATCATTTGTAACCATTTACCTTTCTTAATGCACTTCGTCTTTCTCCACCGATTTTAACTTCGCAGTCAGCGGTTGAACATCTACAGACGTAATTATTAACAAATTACGTCTCCGCGCCTAAAAGGTTAATAAAATGGCGTTGCATTTTACATAGCACATACTGTTGTGCAGGTTAGCCAACATAATACGTTTCGTACAACGAGATCGTTCTTTTACGATTGTTTCTTATTAATTATACATATTAAGCATTTCAAAACTAGGCAAAGTAACTTTCAGGGATTGGAAAGTTGTGGCGGAATGCTGAAAGGAAAGGCATTTTGCATTAACAGCCATCTTTTCATCCGTTGAGAGCATGCGCAATGTGTTGTTTGTGAAGTTCGTTCAACTACCCGATGGAAGAGGGCCAAACACTAATTTGTTATTTAATTTATTTGTTATTTATTTAAATACTATACTAATACTTTACCATTCATCTTAAAAAAAAAACTAAAAACTACGAGCGAAATTTGAACTACCCAATGCGTTGCTAAGCAACCGTTTGACGTTTATGTCAAATTTTGCTATTTTATTGGCACCCCTGCTGCAAATTTCAATTTATAAAATTTCTCTTGTGCAATATGAAATTTAGGCGTTTCAACGAAATTGTTTGTCTAAAAGAACAATGGAGGATGATTATTTTCAAGACATAAAGAAATTAATTGACGTAATATGAATACTGTTTTTAGGGCAACGCTGTGAAAACGGCTAAACTGTTTTAGGAGCACAAAGCGGTCCAAGAGAAAAATTTAAAGTTAGCAGAAATCTTAAACATAAAACTACAAGAAATACACAAATTAAGGGAATCTGAGTTGAAATTGCGATGTCAAATTCGGGAAGTGTTAACACACACGGTGACCGCGGAAAACATAAGTGGCAATTATATGGATTTGAAAGGTAAGTTATTTACATTATTGCTTGCACGGTATAATTCACATGTCACCGTAATAGTATAGCCCTGTGGTTTAGAAATAGCCTCGTGTGTGAAATATTGGAAGCCTATGAAACCTCCTTTTATATTTAATTTCTATAAACCGTTAAGTAAATGAAATCTGATTAATTTCTGCATCGTACGTTACTCAATAAATTTATCATACCTGGTACTCCGAGCTAATAACTATAATTATACTGTACGTACATGATTACATTTTATTTAATTTCTAAACATTAATAAAGATTAAATTCCTGGTTCTCCGAACTTTGCGGGGTTTCCTATGTATTATTAATTATTTTGTTAGCTATTCTTTGTTTCAATTTCTTCTATTAACAATTTTTAGGAACGTCTTTCTGAAGAGAAGACATACCAAGAAATTGATCAAAACAATGTTTAATAGAAGCTTACCTTTTGTTCTTAAGGTACATCAAGTACACGAAATATTGTATTGCACTCATATCAACGTCCCTTCAAATTCAAAATACGCCTCTTTCACTCCAGATTCATATTTAAAAGCACTGTCATTAGATAATTTTTGCTTTCTACAACACCTTCCTACCCTTTCAACTGCCTTTTTATAAATTTACCGAGCTGTTTGTTAAATATTCTAAAATCGATTACTTTACTTGTCCATTTATAATTCATTTAGCGACACTGCAACATCCCTTTAGATATGGTAATTTGTTTTTAAATTTGGGAGTTTAAGAAATGCCAAAAATGAAAAAAAAATGGAAAGAAAATATCAGTGGGGTTGTAATCGGCAAAACTTGTTTAAAAAAATACTATACAGGACGATTCAAATTCCTTCCCTTACTTCTGATCTGAGGATAACTGTACAATATTTACATTTAACAGTTTTGTAACCTTATTCACAGTTTGTTGATATACGATTCACACTCCTTCGCTTTATCCTCCACTAGTCTAAATAGTGGGATGGTAGAAGGGTGGTTCCAAGTAATTAGTTCTATGTCAAAAGCTCTTCCCCTTCACCTTATTGCTCGTTGATATGCAATCCATACTTC